>JARJCN010000016.1:600000-776633 GCA_029282135.1 Mycena belliarum
GGCATCCATACTATTAGCTCCCCGCAATTCACGGCTCATTATGGGCTCGCGCAGCAAAATCCCGCGCGAATGTCAACCCATCTGTCCACGCATCGGCGACCTCCGGCGTCTAAACAATGAACAGTCGGCTAGCCTCCAGAAGATGCTCGGAACTCACCAGACTCGCATCCATGCAATGTGGCGCGTCGATCTTGTGCGGGTAGGTAGGTAGGTAGGTAGAATTACACGGCCGGTCCCGCTGAGGAACGCCGGGGCCCAGGAGTTATCGAGGTGTACATGCGCTAATATACACCATTGCCCCTGGACTTCTTCACAATCCCAAAAGCCGAGCTCACGGACGCAATCTCGCAGACTCGCCGCGGTAGAACCAAGGAACTACAAAGAAGCAACAAACCAGTTAGCACAGAAGAAAGGGGACCTAACAAAGTAAGCTCGAAACACGGATGGCATATGTAGTCGAAGAAAACCATGAGCAAACTTGGCAACGAGTGCAATACTAGACGGGGAATTTATCAAAGCTCCGTGTTTGAGCCCTCATCTATCTTCCCAGTGCACTTGCGGATGGTCATGATTAGCGTAACACAAGATTTTTGACGGCCATTTGACAAGTTGACAGCAGTGAGTACCTCTCGATCTGTCTGTCTTTTCATCATGGTTAAGTGATGCCGCATTGTAGAAACAATTTGTGTTGATGCCGAATTCTCCCTTGGTTCGAGCCGTCCGTTAAGCAGATCAAGCTTATTTGATGAGTCGATTTGAGCCTGTATCCATTCCATCATCAGGTTCAAGTCCACAACTTTTGGCATAATTCTGTATGTTTTCAGTCTCAACCAGGATTAGCTCGGGACATGATGATGGTGATCTTGATGCAGTGGTTATTATATCGTTGTCACAGCATCTTTTCCCACAGGTGGCCAGTTCCATTGAACTGTCATGACCCGCCCGGGAGTAGTGCTCTTCAACAAGTGCAAGCCAGTAAACCAACGTATCAAGATGAGCAGGAGGCATCGATCTCAAAGTGGAATTATCCCAGTTTCCATGAAGAGAGGCGCAGTTATTGAACGAGGACATAATTTCAACAGTATTAATTGGCACAGAAATTAAAAGCCATGACAGATCAAGCACAAGACATGGGGATGAGATAGCAGCTCAAGGAAGGACCATTCTGCTCGCGGTACAGGCCGGTACAGGCACACAAGTTCACCTGACAATTGATGACATTGAGTCAGGAGCAAATTGAGGTCATGTCTCGTGATGCTTCCAAATTCTTCACCAAATCCGCTCGTAAGTGTGTTTGTGGTTTGTCCTTCCAGTACTCAAGGATCCCATGGGGTGCATCGAGCTTGTCTGCTGAGCTAACAGCCCAGGACCGAGATCGAGCGATACTTATGAGTAAAAATCAAGTTAATCAACAAGATGCCGGAAGAAGCCGTAGGTGGCAGTGTACCCGTGACTAAGCATACACTGCGGGAGCCAGCAGCAACGGCGTCGGGGATCGCATCCTCACGATATCGAGGCAAGGCACTTGCATGCAAGTAGCAAGGCACTATCCACTACAGCGTGAGGAAGAATTAAGGTAAGAAGATTAGAATTGAGCTGGATGCGACACTATCAATGTGGATGTCGTTTTTTTTTTTTTTCCTGGGATACAGTCCTCCGACTCGTGGCTAGCTATTACTCGAGGCAACTCCCATGCACCCTCTGGCCCTCGCAGGTGCTCTTAGAGGGGGGGAGCGGGAGTTGGATTGCCGGGTGATCGGCGGCTTTCATTACTTGTCCGAAACTCGAACCGGGCGGGCCGGGGCGGCCATCCGACCTGCGGCGGGTTGTTCGCCGCCCATGGCGAGTTGTCCGCCATCGACGGCGAGCCCTGGAATGTACATACTCACGTACGTGACTGGTGAGGTGAAGAATGTACTTAAATTGCGGGATACCATAAGGCCAATCAATGGGGAGCTCGGGGTGATCAATGCATGTTATTGGGCGGCGTTCTGTCGAGATGAAGCCGCTTGGAATTTGCGAGAATGAGAAACAGAAAGAGAACGAGAATAAAATAAGAATACGATTTCGGGACCGCGGGGTTGATAGATAAGTGGCTGTCGTGGGACTGATCTGAACTTGAAGACCGATGGGCGGGAGATGTATTTGTGTTGAAGACGGGATCTTCTTCTCCGCCAGCTGTCATGATTCCCACCGCGCCCACATCTCTCCGATAATCTGGATCTCTGTACTCACGACGCGCCAGGATGAGTCACCGTAGTATATATACTGTGCAGCAACGTCATGGTTCGACATGTATGCAGCCAACGTAATGGTTCAACGTTCAACACTACTTCAACCATACCTGTCATGAGCATATGGAATGTTACGAATATATGAGTGTGCACCGTCTCTGCCCAAATCAGCGAGCCTCGGCGGCGTAGGCATGCACATGCGCAAGTTGAACGTTGAACACGAAACACAGATCTCGACGCGGGAATCCACCTGATTTCGGTGAGGCGCTCCACCGCAGAGAACACCTAATTCAGTTGCCCGCACGCCGCAACTCCACGATCAAGCTCCCTCCCCTCGCGTCGATCCCGGCCTGAATCATCATTGTCAGCGAGCATGCGTTGGGCATGTTCGACCTATGTGCCGTCCCCGCGAGGACAGGGCCCGATGCAGCGGTGCATTCTCCCACGTCGCTGAGCGCTAATATTCTTTCATGGGTTCGTGAGCGTTAATTTTTACTCTAGTGAAACAACATTCAGGTTGGACAGAGGCCCTCCGAAGATCCACCGCCGGGTTGTCCTGACACAGTTCAACTTTGGGCCCAATCCCGATTCCGATTCCCACCATCGCGGACGTGGTATGGAGCGCGAGCTTCGTGCTATCTAGTGGAGGCTAAAGGAACCCAGAGCTTAAACGAGACCTCGCGTGGTTCGCGGCTCGTGCTTCGTCTCGTATTGATCGCCCCCCGTCAGGACACGTCACCTTCCACTTCGCGGGCGCATCGCATCGTATCGGCGGAGCAATGTACATACCATCAGCCTGTCTAAGAGGGTTAGGGTGTGTGGGAACGATGATGCGTGGAGCAAGGGCAAGGAGAGCACTTGAACCTCGATGTTGAACCTCGACCTCGACCTCGACCTTGTGACTTGTCCTTGAGCTTGACCTTGATTTCGGACCCTAGGCACCGTGAGTCGTGCCATTCGTACGGGTCCCGGCGCCGAGCTGTCTCTGGGGCCAGGGCAGTTGACCCGGAAGCCCCATTCGCTGCAGCGATGCCACCATTGCCACGTCGACGGTAGATGAGTCCTAGGCCTGTGGCGCCGGCGCGCCGCGGCCCGGGCAAGCCACATCCGCATGGTACGCCAAAGGAGCATACATGCTCCCTGTCCGTCCGTGTCTGATCGAGCGAGCTGCGAGCCTCCGGGCCCAAGTCAAATCTTGATTCCCAGTTGATGGGAGTCGGAAACCACCGACGCAGCACAGCCACCACGAGTCTCACGCGCAAACATCGGCAAGCACGCCACACCACTGGCACGTCGCATCACTCCTTCCTTCTTCCTTCCTTCCTGTTCCTTCCTTCGTTCCTTTTCCGTCGTATCCGTCTGCATCCCATCTCAGTCTGCATCCTGCACTCGATGCGATGCGCACGGTCGCTCCGCCTGTCTAGGGTGCCCGGCAGGGACGGCCTCGTCCTCGTCAGACGTCCACGTCAGCCGATTCACGAAATCTGTACTACTATGTGCGCCTGTCAGATTCTTGGCGCCTTTGACGTTGCCACCCCCAGACGCCGCCGCACGTCCCATCCGCGGTGTCGTCGGCGCGGCGATCAACGCGTCGCGCGGGTCCTGGGGAGGAGTTTCCGAGACCAGGTACGCCGCCCGCGCGCCGCGACTTCGCCCGCCCTTTGTTCTTCGAATTCGCCCGCTCTTTATCGGTTCATCTTTTGTTCTTCGTTCGCATGCAGTGATCACTCGAGTTCCGCGACTTCCGGACAGGCTGCATCGCCGCGGGCGCGCGCGATATTTATTATGTGCGCGGTGATGCTGATTATCCTTTGATTTTTTCTTTCTTTCTTTATGTCATTCTTCTGTTCGCGGTCCTCCGGAGCGCGCAGATGGACGCGCGCGTCGGTACCGGTGGCGCCGCTCCGTTCTGTCCTGATGATTCTCTGATTTTCTTTCTGTGATCATCCTCTGATTTTCTCTCTGTGATTATCGTTCTCTGATTTTCCTCTGATTTTCCTCTGATTTTTCTGTTTATTCTGCGGTTCTCCCACGCATGTATATGGATCGGTGGCGGGCAACGCGGGCACATGCGATATATGTGTGTGCGATAATGCATGCAGCCGCGGCGGTTCTGTTCTGTTCTGATTATTCTCTGATTTTTCTCTGATTTTCTGCGTATGCATGTACATATAAGCGTGGCGCGCACATGCGATATGTGTCACTCCGGATGCGGGGGTACGTATATAGACTGGTCTGCGGTGATGCATATTATTATGCGCCCGCGGCGGTTCTGTTCTGATTATTCTGTGATTTTCTCTGATTATCCTATGATTGTCCAGTTATTTTCCACCGATTTTTCCTTCTTCTGTCCCCGATTCTCCTGCGCGCGCAGATGGACGTGCGCGTCGTCGATGCATTCAAATTCGGCCTTCCGTACATGTACAGTACATATCGTACACGCGCTCCGCGGCAAGCTGCCACCCGGGCGCCGCGGCGCCAGCGCATCTCCCTCCCCTTCCAGTTCCGTTTCCTTGTGCCTTTCGATTCCAATTCCAGTTCCAGTTCCACCGCTCTCGCAAGCGCTCCATGTGCCATGTGACCCCAGGCCCGCGCCCCGTCACGCGTTCCAGAACTCCAGGCTTGCCGCCGCGCGCTCGAACGGGAACTCGCCGCCCCACGCCGCGACGTCCGCGGCGCTCGCGGCGACGGCGCCGCGCAGCTCGTGCAGCCCGCGCCGATCGCCCACAGCGCGCCCCGCGTCCGCCTCCTCCTTGCAGCTCTGCAGGCGAAAACACAACTGGTGAGCGCGATCAGGGGGAGGCTGCGGACACAACGCACCTGGATAGCCTGCCCGATGTCCGCGTCAATGACCGCGAGGATGTCCGCGGTCGCGCCGTCGCGCTCCCAGCGCAGCCCCACCGTCGCGCGCACCGCGCACGCGAGCAGCCTGCGCCGTTACGTCAGCGGACCCCGAATTATCTGCATTATCAAGGGGGGAAACCCACCCGAGGCTCGCGAAGCCCATACCGGAGCCGTACAGTGCGCGCGCGCGCCGCAGCACGTCGTGCAGCTGCGTCGTCGGCACCCCGTGTGGCGTGAAGAGGGCGCCCGACGGCGGCTGTGCGGTGCCGCTCCCAGAGCTGGTGCGCATGTGCGTCTGCGCGAGGCGGTCACGCGCAGCGGCGGTGAGCGCCGCGGCTACGCCCGGCGTCGCGGACGCGACCATGCTGCGCACGATTGCGCGCAGGCTGGGGCGGGCGAGGTCAGCGTCAGCGTCAGCGGGGAGAGGGGGGACTCGCTCGTCGAGGGTGGCATTTGCGATAAGGGTGTCGGCCATAAGGTTGCTAGATGCACTGGGGTGTGAGCGGGGGTTGGAAGGAGGGGAGGGGGACGCACACGTGGCCGAGGACAGGGCGAGCGAGGGGGTCGCGGGGGGTAGTTTGCGTCTGTGGGGCAGACATGGGGAGGATGCGAGTGGACGAGGAGGAGGAGGTGTTTACGCGTCCGTCTGCGCGTCGGAGGGCTTTCTTTATAGGCCGAGGGCGATCTCATCACATCTTTTTTGGCCCATCTTCTGAAGACTGATCGCGCGGGGTGTCGCAGGCCTCTGATCCCAGGCGCGCTGCTCAGGCTGATCCCACCTGATCTCCCCGCCCCGCCGCGTTCTCGCCGCGTCCACACCTAGAATTTCCCCCCTCCAATGCCCCGAAAAGCCTCCAAATCCGCGGGCACATCGCAGCCACGGCGCCCGGGTATCTGGCAGTGGCAGGGAATGAAGGCACGATCGGAACCTGAGCTCGGCTCGGCGCCGGCAACCCATTGTCGCCCCGATGATTTTAGGCTCACTTCCATCGGCGTCTATCCAAGTTGCCGGGCAACGGGAACACAGGCACTGAACATACCACCCGCCTCGATAAGCGCACCCGCCTACACACCCTCCAGCGCGCCCAGGGCGTCCCGCGCCCCTGGTCCGGCGGGTAGCTCTCGTGGCGCCCCGGATCGGCGAGTGCATGCGCGAGCACATCGGCCTCGACTCGGAACCCTACCCCCGGCTGCTATATTGCGGCTCATTTGCGGCGCGCAGATATGTATGGTGCATCTCCCAGAGCAGCCTGGCTAAATCGTACCATTCCTTGCTTCCTGCCAACACCAAGCTGCGTTTGTGCGGATGTTATACGCTGCGATCCATAGGCCTGAGGCCTTATCATCCGGCGCACTACGTGAGCGCGGAGATAATATCTGTGCGTCGCCCGACCGCGGGGAAAGCACGAAGCCTAATTGTGACTGACTGCGTAGGGCCAGTTTCGCAAGGCGTTCGTGGAGCCCAACCAAGTGGTGCGTCTTCCCCGCGCGCGCGCCTGTTGAAGCTCTACACGATCCGCACGAGCGAGGGCTCCACGCTGCTCGGCCCGGGCGACGTTGTCTCGGACCAGGTCCAGGTGCGTTGCCTGGTCCCTTACTCTTCTCGTACCGTACCCTGTCTCGCCCTTGCTGTCCCTTGAGCGCTTGAGGCCCCTTGAGCCCCCCTTGTTGTGCCGAGGGGCAACTTGAAGTGCTCGCTGATCGACCTGCCCCTTAACTATCACGGTGCGCCAAGCGGTACAGCCTGAGGCGCTTCACTGCAAGCCCCTCCAAGTCAAACAGAGGCTCATATGATTGAGGCTCAGCATGCTTTCTACCGGTTGTCAAATCGCTGCATGTTGAAAGCCGGCGCCCCTACGCGCCGGA
The DNA here is from genome assembly GCA_029282135.1 of Mycena belliarum. NCBI lineage: Eukaryota > Fungi > Basidiomycota > Agaricomycetes > Agaricales > Mycenaceae > Mycena > Mycena belliarum. Next base: position 606,945 of record JARJCN010000016.1, read on the forward strand.
TCACAGATGAGTCGCGCGTCGTCCGATTAATTAACAACACAAGCGATAGCAGTCGTGTGTGCTGTCTATGTACATCTGACGGCCGTCAATGATAGAATGCCATGATAGAATGCCCTCAGGATGCCCGAAGTTCGCGCGTACCTCAAGACACCGGCCGTCTGGGAACATTGGCGCGGTTCCGGGTACTATTCTCTTCGCCGGGTGTTGGATGGTGGTTCATCTTGGCTTCATCGATAGCGCTGGAATGCGAAGAAGGCAGGCACCCCGGAGACATCCCACCCCGAGCGACGGGCACGGGCGGGCGCCTCTGACTCGTGTTGCTGCAGGCTGGCCGACGCTTGCGCTGGCTTTCGAGAACCAGGCACGGTTGCGACTGCGGCGCTAGATACTCATTAAGTATCGCGCTCTCGGGGCGATACATGCTCATCTGCTACCTATCGGCCGCTATTCAGCGTGCTACCCTGTGCTACCCCAAGTAGATGTACTATCTCAACCCGGCGTTCGACGCGATCCAATTGATAGGAGCTGCCTTTTCGGGAAGCGATGCGACATCTTCCCACGGTTCGATCCCGGAGACGGCCGGAGGCCCGTGATGCGGGAGCAGAATTATATGGAAAGCCAGAGCACCACGCTCGTTTGATGACCGGTTTTGGCTCCATCAGGCAGTCGGACTGCTGATACCCATAGATCGGGTAATCATCAATTATGCAGTTGAGACTTTGGCTTGTAATGCGCCATAGAAAGAGGCCTTGATAGGTATCCCTTACTCTTTGTTTTTGCAAGGTGGGCAGCCGTTGACTAGAGTTTAGACACGCCACACAGGGGCAACACGGTCACGTGATCATCGCGTTTCCGGCGGTCGCGTTATCCTAATTTGGACCCGAGTAAACTCTCTCGGCACTTCGCTGGCAAGTGAGCAGAAGCTCTTCGGGGGGTCTCCTGCTAGTGCATCACATCTTTTTGGATCATTTGCCTCCAAACTGACTGTAATGGCGAAATCTGACAGGAGGGTCGACAAGAATGACGGATCAGCATCGGATCAGCATGTTGATTCCAAGACAAGCTGAAGGGGGCAACACTGATGAGTGCATAGAGTCCAGCCTGCTGAGGATCCTGCTTATCTATGTGGACTTCCATTCGGGTTCGTTCCATCCAGGCCAGTAAGTACTACCAAGCACTGCACACTTGTTTGACTGATCCAGTATCCTGTTTCAACATGATTGATCCTTTGTTTCTCACTGCAACACTGATTGCTGGATACACATTATACCTTGAATTAAGAGTGAGATAAAGAAAGATAAAGGAAGTCTCGCAATGATTTGGTCAGACTGTGGTGCAATTGCCGGCGGCATTTCGGCAATATCCGCCCTTGTGATGTTATGTCACGCAAACCCATATTTGTGTCACTGCGCTAGGTGGATTAGTCCGATTTTTCTCCTGGGGGGGGGGGCCTCTCGCTATGAATTAGATCTCAACAGCACCGAAGGTCAACACTCCCTTACAACGACAGGATAAAGCTCGCCCGGCTGATGCCGAGAACATCGGCTAATCTCGGCTATTGTCGGTGGCATCAGTCCGACTGCCTGATGGAGCCAAAACCGGTCATCAATTGAGCGTGGTGCTCTGGCTTTCCATAGAATTAAGTAAATCGAGTATTTAGTTCAGTAGTTGCAGATAAGATATATACGGCTGGAACTATGCGGAAACCCCCGGAGTATACAGAACTTGCAGTCCAAGCGCAGGACTTCCGCGTTCCAAGGAAGACCCGATTCATCGGGAAATTCGCACGCCCAAGGTGTGCGATCGAGAGCAGCAGTTGGGTGGTCTTCATCGGTACTCAGCGGGACCTTTTACTACATATATAAAGAGATAGAGAGTCTGATTTCATACCTGAACGTTTGAACAGCGGACTGTCCTACCCTGTCGATATCTCGGGCTTCAAATGGAACATTACAAACGCAGACCATCACAAGAGCATCGAATAAAGCACCAAAAAGACGTAGCTACCGCAAGAGCTATCTTACGCGAAGGAAACAGTAGTAATGCGTATCGTCGCGGGTCCGTAGAGCGCAGTTTCAATGTCAGCTAAAGTAACCAAGTCCAACAACAGATTCAGAATAAAGGGAGGCAGCGCTCAGAACATCACGGCGCAGGCGAGGAGCCCTGCGAGGATGGTCGCGAGCGCAAGGGAGAGGCCGGCGGGGACGGTGGCGGCAGCGCCGTTTTGCGCGACGGCGCTGGTGGCGCTCGAGAGCACGGAGCGCCCCGCGGACGTAAAGGTGCCGGCGACGGACCGTGCGACCGAAGACGCGGAGGCGAGCGGGGCCGTTGGTGATGCGGTGGACAGCGAGAGCGCGGGTGCGGACGTGGACGTAGAGAGGGCCGAGAGGCTGCGTAGAGGTAAATCGGTCTCAAGGAGGTGGGGGTGGGGACCTACACAGAGAGGGCAGACGCGCTGGCGCTGTGCAGGCCGCTGCCGGCGCTCGCGGACCTCGATGCAGACGCGTACGCAGAGGCGTGGGAGGACGTGGTGTGCGTGGTCGTAGGCCGGTGAGTCGTCGAGCTGGGATTATGCGGTGGCGACGCGGAGGGCGGCGCGGAGCCGGGCGCGCCGATAGGGAAGGTCGAGCTGGAGCAGAGGACTGTGTCCGCGTCGTGCATGCTGAGCATCTTGACCGTGTAGCCAGTCCTGGATGCAGCATCACGCTTCAGTGATACATCATGCATATATCGATGCAACGACAACTAACCCAGGGTCCACCTCCGGCACAGCGATCGTAGCCGCGTTGTCTTTGAGGTTCACCGTGTTCGCGATAGCCAGCCCGCCGCTCTAGAGGGCGCAGGGTCAATATAAGATTCTCTCGGGAAAGAGCGCTGTACGCACGAAGGATCCCGACGGGCCTGGGAATAGAGCCACCGTTACCGGTTCGCTGTGTGCGGATGAGCCAACGAGCACGACAGTGAGCGAGGGCGCCGCACGTATCAGACGCATCCGAGTCCCAGGTGATGGTCATCGTCCCTCCCGAGCTGGGCAGCTTGGTGACCTGGAGGTTGGAGACCGCGTTTGCCGCTGCGGAGAATGCGAGCACGGCGGCGCTGCGGGCTGCATGAGCGGTGGCTCTGGATGACTTGTGCCAGTGGGCGACGTACTAAAGATTCAGGGATGGGAACATCTTCGGTCGTATGTAGCGATTTTGAGAGGGAGAGGGCGCAGTCTTGGAGAGGAGGAGAAGGAGGAATGGGGTGCTCTGCGCTGGCACCTTGACTGGTACCATTTTACGTCGTCCGCCCTGGGAATCGAAGAACAGCTGCACGTACAAGAAGGGTGAGGGCTAATTGGGGCCCGAGGATGTGGCTCACGCGAATAGGACGCCAGAGAGAGAGATTCATACAAAGTTCAACGGTTTCGATCAATCAGAACGACGCGGTTCGGTCAACCTTCTGACTGAACGTACTGAACCCCAGGCGAAGTCCGAGACATACAGAATCTGGAAGTGAAGAGATATGAGAACAATGGTTCGTACAATGAATGGACTCACGGTCGAAGCGCACCATGCTAGCCAAACGAAGCTTAACTAGCCATAGACCGGTGAGCTCGGCCGCGGGCCCTACTGCAGAATGATGAGATTATATCGACGAATTCGCGGGAAGAATCGTCCGAGACCTTGCTCGGAGGTCATCCTGAGGGACTCAGATCTCGCTTGGAGCCTGTGAAGTAGCATCACCGACAGGTTGGTGCTGCCAGTGGCATTGAACGGCGGCACTTGCTAAACATATATATATGTTAACTTCTTTCAAACTTCTGTGAAAAATTTGCTTCTTTTGCACAGACAGACCGACATCTTCACTCAGCAGCAGTGTCCTAGAAACTTTCCTGGAATAATATTGACAAATCTGGTTTCTGATTGTATACGTAGGACCTTACTATTTCAATGTTTGAATATTTTCTGGACTTTGATTGGACTTTGGCAGGGTGTGGTGTGGCTGTGCCTCTGACTAAGCCCGGGCTACTTCGGCTATGGCTACACCCGGCATTCCCGCTCGGCGCTGCTGGATCTTCTGGCACTGGAGCTCATAATCGCGTGTCTCGTGAACCTCCCGTACAAGGGCTCAAACTCCTGCCTGGAAATGCGGAACCGCCTCCTTTACAACATCATCGCGAACTCGGTCCTCATCCAGTACCGGCTCTAGCAAGACAAGGCATCTGTGGAGGAAAATTCGCTACGGATCGCGAATGTCGGACCGCCTTGCGTCCCTGCGGCGACGCGAGGCGGACTGGCTCAACTTCACTCCACAGTCCAGACATACACTGACCGTCGCTTTCGATACGAGCGGCGTCACGGCGTGTACGACCTCACTTCGGATGTGTATCTCGTGGGGGACATACGCGACCCCATCACGTCGCTCTGCACCGGGATCAAGTATATCTATACCTCCCCTGACGCGGACGCGCCAGGGTGGCATCTTGTAGAGGCAGTGAAACCCATTATCGACTTCGGGACGGCGCTGGAGGAGCACGATCTCATTGCGATGGTCACCTAGTGCGTAATTGCTCCCCTCTACTCAATTTTGATCGATTCTGACCCCTACAGTAATGCTCTTGACGGGGAACCCAACATGAGATCCATCGAGGTAGTGCTCCTCGAATTCTCGACGGGACACACACATCCCCTGGCCGCCTATCCGACGTTGCATATCCACGATGTCGAGGCGGAAATGGAGCGGCCAGGCATCTCTATTGAAATTGTAGTAACTCTCTCATGCATCGTCCCTGATATCTCTCCCCAGGCGCCCCTGGACGTGAGCAACACCGGCATCGTATTCCTCACGATGAACACTATCCTCATCCCTCCTCATCCCCAACGCGGAGGACCGCTCGCTCGACATACACCGCATCCCACCATCTTCGGAGGCTGGCGCTCTCCCGCGTCTCCTGCACAGCTTCAACCTGCCCGAGCTCGCACCGCCCCACATGCTCCTCTCCTTCCAATCCAATGCCGCGGCGAGCCCAACCCCCGTGCCGGTTACACGCGCCCCAGCCGCGCCGCCTCCCTACCGCGTGCGGACCCGGCGCTCCTGCACGTCAATGTCAAGGCTTGCGGCGTAGTGCACCGGAGTACGTGCTCGTACGTGCTTGTCATCGCGCGCGCGCCGCTCCTTGCCGCGCTCGCCGCGTGCGACCCCGGGCCCGTCGTCATTGGCGTCTCGTGGTCCGCGTGGGGCCCGTGGTGCGCCCGCTGGTTCGACAAGAACGGGCTGTCTGAGCACTACTTTACCACCACGTGTGGCACGGGTATGCTCGCAATCGCGCCGGACAAGCCCACACGTCCCGCGCCTGTGCGGGTCTTCGACTTCAATGAGTCGAAGGTGGAGATACAGCAGATGCTGCGTGGCGCCAGTTCTACCCCGACAAACGTGAGCGTCGTGGGGGCGTACAAGGAGGAGGGGGCCGTTGAGCGCGCACCCTTTGCAGAGCCTGTCTTCTCGCGTCTTCCGTACGTCGAGACGGTCTCGGAGGAGCTCTTCACGCACGCCGTGGTCTTGATCAACAATGCGCACATGATAGGGGTGCAGGTCCGTGTTTTCTCGTTCTACAAGCCCTATAGACTGATGCACAGACCACCGTAGTTCAGCGAGGCGATGGTTGAAATTTGAAATGCTCGAGGTCCTGCATTTTGGCTGACGGGAGGATGGACACAGTGAAAAAGAGGGAGGCGAACAACACACCCAAGCCGTCTTCCGCACAAGTCGATCATTCAATCCGGGTCAAGGACCAAAATCCCACGAGAAAAATAATGTCATTTGCAGCATAAATCTAGACTGTGGTAAGGCGCACGCTAATATATTCAAGCAGCGGGACAGCGAATATCATCGTCAATGGCAGGCACCGTCACAAAGAGCGCTGCATTGCCATATATGTGTTCGAGCGATGCCTCGTTCCCATGTGCGACGTACCCCAAGGCAACGCTGTTCAGGTTGCCAATATATGTCACCCAATAGACCGGCATGTACCCGTCGTCCCCGTCAACGATTTCGCCCTCCCACTTGATCATACTCTCCATGTCCTCTCGATTAGGTCCGCCCCCAGCCTCCGGATACAGCACATGGTCCAGCAGTACGTCGTCGCCGTCAATCTCGTAGAGTAATTTAAGGTGTGTTTCCAGCCCGACGTGGTCAGCCACTGTGCGGATGCGCGCGTCGGTGCCCTTAAGCAGCTTCAAGTTAGTTGCGATCTTGCTCGTCCTCGGATCCTTCATCCTATAATAGCCAGTTACCCGGCTCTTGGTTCTCTCCGGCATGGCCGGCATTGGGTACTGGTGCGCGAGCCCGAATGCGAGGAGGCCACCCTCGGGGAGGAAGGTGGGCTCGGCGAGAAGGGCGCGCAGCGTGTCAGCGAACAGGCGCTCTGGCGCAGGCTGGATGCGATGTCCCGCAGCCGCAGCCGCGCTGCGCGCGGGACGGTCGACAAGAAATAGGTTATAGGTCAGCGTGACACGGTGGCCCTCGAGCACAGGTTCTACCGCGTGGGTCACGTCGCTATAGAATGCGATGTATGCAATAGCAGGCGTGGAAGCAGAGACATGTGTGGTGAGTTGGGCGGCAGAGTCAAAGGTCCAAGTGTTGCCGGCGTGGGAGAGGGTCAGCTCGCCGCCCTTGTGAGCAGTGGGGAAGACAACAACGAGCGATCCGATCATGTCTTCGCCGCGAGGCGTGTCTTTGTGTGCCTTGAAGAATGAGCCACGATCTGAAATACTGACAATCAATGCTACTGAATGGATCTAAACATCGACGGCACGAACCATACACATTGAGCTTATACATCTCCGCCCTTATGATCTTGTCTTCAGCAGTATTTTGCCCGTCTAAAAGATCGGGGCTAATCGCGTGCAGGAGACCAGAAGCGACCACATCCAGCCGCACAGAGAATTTGTTAAGGTCCATCTTGCCTGCCTTGTATGCTGTTCAAATTGTAAAATAAATAAAAACACAGCAAACTTTGCTGTTCAGGTACTCGCGAGAACTGTTAGGAAAAATCGCGAGACACATTGCTGGAATCCGCGAGAGATTGATAATATCCAGCGAGAGATGATCGTTTAAATGATCGGACCGATCTCCGATGACCCATTAGGGAGATCACGCGTCTCGGCGTCTTCCGAGCGCGCTCGTTGCGCGCATTGGCGCGCACGGACTCGGACTGCGAGGTCCGCCCGGGGTGTGACTCTGAGAGGAGCGGGTGTGTTTGCTGTGTTTTTATTTATTTTACAATTTGAACAGCATAGCCTTGCGGTACGCCTCGTCCATAACATTTTCCTGGTTTAAGCCAAACGAAGCAGGTTCGCATGCAGCAGCTAGTTTAGCAAGGTGCTCCTCTGGCGCATTACCAAAATCGATCATACTGGGAGAAGATATCGAATCAATCATATTGCGTGGTCGACTATCGAGAGACCAGAAACGCACCGCGCGTTTTGCTCGTCATCTGTGAGGTAAAAGACTGCGAGATCTTCGAGATCTACTGGGAGCACTCCGGCCGTGTATGGAACGTGCTCTCGGAGTGAGTGGCGCAGGATTTTCATATGGTCTTCGATTGCGAGAGGGGGCTTCTCGGGGTCGGCCGATGTATCGGAAGAAAGGATGCTGTCGCTGGACAAAGGCTTCATGTCGGATCCTGTTTCTGTGGGCGGCTGAGACATCTATGTGATTCAGATAAATGCGATGGTGGCAAGATGGTGGTGAGCTGAAACAAACAGGGTTGCTTACAAATCTGATCAACAGCCCTTATTGTCGTTGCCGAATTGCCGAGCTAAACGGTTAAACCGTCTCAGAAGGATCATGTATGTGTAATTCCCAAAGCAATCGTACGGTATATTGAGTTTCGTTCATGAACCACCTTTCGGCCGGAGCCAACACTTCTCCTGGCAGCACATCCGAGACTGTCCCTTTCACTGGACCCCTGCCCGCCAAGTGAAAAGAGCTATGAATCCAGTTCTTTCCACCACATAAGTTGTGGTTCAAATAAGTAGGTTCAAATGATGGGAGAGCCTCTTGGGTCCTTGTGATCAAGAACGTCACAAGAACTATGGTCATCGCAACAGGAGAGAGCCTACTAGACCCTGGTACCGCATCAGATAATTCAATATTTTCGCTCTCTAGTTCACGCGCATCGCATGATTCACATGTCAAAGTTCTCTGCTTTCAACGTACATACAACGGCTTATTCAACTCTGTTTGTATTTGTGGCCTGCATAATAAACCAGGTGTCGGCTCTCGCCGCCTAGAACCTCGCTTGCAGGCACGTGGCTTTCATCAAAATGACTTGGTAGCTTTCAGAAACTCGGTATTCGATAGGACCGTGTCTGTGTAGAGGGAGTTCAGGAGGCACACAATTATAGCGATGATGTAATGTGGATAGCCAAGAGTATGTAGTACCGTGCGCGATACATTCGGGATCAGAAAGGTTGTCATAGGAGATCAGTGGGTAGACAGCACAAGAGCACTGGGGACAGCAGACAGAGCAAAGAGAACGAACGAAACTTGGAAGCAGTGGCGGGTCTCCGTACCACCACGGCCTACTTGCGGAACAGCCCGTAAAGCTTGCGTCCCATGCCGACCAGCATGCGTTGACGCGGGCAAGTCCACCGGCAGCCGCATTGCCCATTCCCCCGCTTTCACCTACAGTGGCAGGTTCGCAACGACGGCCGCGGTGTTTGTCGAAGCCGCGGCGGCGGGTCTCGTTGGGGTTGTGGGTCGCAGCGGCTCCGATGCCGTGTCCGACGTTGTGGGCGACGTAGGGGGGAGGACGTCGGTGGTGTACGTGGGAGGGGCGTCATTGAAGTCGACCATCGATAAGCACAAGCATCAGCAACTGTTTCTGCCCATTGTTCCGGCGAAGATGGGATTTAGCATACAGACTGGCGACCACACAAAGCACCTTATTCATTGCCAGCAGCTCACAATGACGCCTGCATATGCCTTCACCGACTACAAGTCTCAGGGTCAGACATTGGAATATGTGTTGATCAATTTGGAGAAGCCTCCGACTCACAAGTTGACCCCGTTCAGCACATACATGGCTTTGTCTAGAAGTAGAGGGCGCGACAGGATCAGGCTTCTGAGGGGGCTCGAGACGTCCCAATTTACGACTCACCCGTCCGAGGATTTGAGAGAAATTGAGACACGAGGATGCCACTGGGCTGGACGCGTTAACAGCGGAGACAAAACATATTTGATACCTCATTTCTGTATGTACCACTGGCAACTTGCAAGAATTAAGATGTTAGGACGAAGACTTATCAATAGACAAAGATGTCCTTCCACCTGGGTACTGGGCGCGATCGAGAACGGAAGTCGGACTATTTGGCACTATTTGCGATTGGCAGACGACAAGATTGTCGCTGGCTGAGTTGCTAGAGTATTTGGTAGTGCTTGTTCTCGGTGTATTCCGGATGACAAATGTTTAGTACTATTTGCGATTGGCAGACTGGGAATTGTCTATGGACGGGTTGCTAGAGTATTTGTTCGTGTTTGTTTCTGGCAGGTTTCAGAACTATTAATTGTAACAACGGGGGACCTCGACAAGCGAGGTGATGATGAGATCATTATTAGCACTGCCACTCAACCGCGCCCCTGTATTTATACCATAGTTTAGGTGAATCTGGAAGGGTTATCTAGGATTCGGCTCACCCGATCTCTTGTGGTGCCCTGGCGCATCTGTTACATATATTTCGACCATTGACGGATGGCGAAGGTCCAGGTCCACTCGAAATCGAAGTTGGAGGTGATGCCTGTGCGGTCCCACTGTTCTGGTTGACCTTTTTATCTCCACGACATCGCATAGTGTGGGTGAATTGCTGCCTCCTCTCCTTGAAGGAGAGTTCCCTGCCAGAGAACTGCCAAAAAGTGACGCTGTAGATGGCGTACGACCAGCGCAGGAAAGTTGATTCAACGGGAAGTAGGAAAACAGTGGTGTTTAGCTCGGGCAACATTGCTAAGAGGCACTAGAAGCCTGTCACCTGCCAGATTTACCGAACTATCACCCCATAGCTTCTCGCTTCGTGGCTAGCAGATAAAAGAGGTGCGGACATTTTCTTCTCCTCATGCAGTCCTTCACCTTCGACTCTGCCAAGATCCTCAACACCACCCTTCGTTCTCTCTCGGACGATGGGGGGGCACTCATATACACTACCACTACTGTGACAACCCGGGATCCGGGCTCTGTAAAGCGGCAGGCCACATCGCTCATGCGCGAAGGCCAAGACTCCCGAGATGCAGTTATAGACTGGAAGCAGAGCACGTTCTCTGTCGCCGAAGCGACACGTCCCATCGCTGAGCTGCGGAAGAAACGAACGACTTTCGCCTCGTACGCGTGGGATCACAACTCACTCATCCTCTGACGAATGCAAGCTAGATCGCGCTACTGGAGCTGGTTCGACTGTGAAGAGTGCAAGGTGAAGTACGAGGGAAGTATGTGGACGGTAAGTCTATCTCATTGACTGGAATAAGTAGTGTCTCCCTGACACAACCTTGAGGTTCTCTCATACTCTGGCACCTTACTGGCGGAGTTCATGCCTCAGAGCGACTGGGGCCACCGTGGTGCGGTCCCAATGCTCTGAATCGCGTCGGCTGTCCGCGACGAAGAGGAGCGGCAATTCATTCTCCTCGTTCTCTTGTATTCCGAGACTAAGCGTCGGGAGAGCTTGAAGAGAATGCATATGGGTGCGGGGTAAGCAGAAGTTACCGATCAGAAAGTATATCGATCTCTCATGAAACTCACAGCGAGCTGTGAAAACATCTCCACGCAAATCTCTGGCAACAAAATGTACATGTACATCTGAAGAGTCCTTGCGTGTTGGCTCACTATTCATATGCTCTGGGACGTAGCAATGAGTCTACTGAAGACATATTCGATCAGCCAAACAGGAATCAGAGTCGCGACAGGCTGCCAATTCTGGCAGCAAGTGAACGGAGGCTCTGGGCTTCTCGGGGACTCGAATCTTTCCGGCGGCCCCTATCTATTTACAACAGCTGAGGCTGTGACACTGTGTTGTCTGTTCATCGCTGGTTCGGAACCATTCCACTCTCGTCCAGCTTTTCTTGGCTGAGGGCACTACTTATTACTTATACCGTTGAGAAGAAAGATAAAGAAAAGCGGGAACGGCGGCGCACCATCAAATACGGCGCGCTTACGGGAATTCGGGCAGGCGGCGGGACGCGGTCACGTCCAACAGAGTCATTGATACATCGTAACCGGCGCCGGCGCGCCGCTACAGGTGTGACACAACATGTATTTTACGTGACAGCCTTGTGACAGCGAGATTCTCTGAGCCTCTACTGCTGCATTGGCCGACAGGAATATGGCAGAGGTTCCCTTCGTGATATCGGTCTCTTCTACCGAGCTGGATGTTCTGAAGCAGAAGCTCGACGCGACTCGCTTTCCTGACGAGCTGGACGACGCCGGCTGGGCCTACGGTGCACCGCTGGCAGACTTACAACGCCTAGTCTCACGCTGGAGAGATGGCTATGACTGGCGCAAGCACGAAGCCCTTCTCAACGCCGAGCTGCCGCAATTCACGCGCGACATCGTTGTGGACGGCTTTGGGACGCTCAATATTCACTACGTACACAAGAAGAGCGCGTCGGAGAACGTGATCCCCCTACTCTTCGTGCATGGATGTGCGTGTGCTCAAGCTCAATCTGTGCCTTTCTTATTTGGAATGCAGGGCCCGGCAGCTTCATCGAGGCCCGCAAGATCACGCCGCTTCTGACGGCGGTCCAGCCCGACCGCCCGAGCTTCCACGTCATGGCCATGAGCCTGCCTGGCTACGGGTTTTCTGAAGGGCCCCATAAGAAGGGTTTTGGAGTTGCACAGTATGCCGAGGTACTTGCCTCCACCTCTCGCAACTTTTACAGCCTTATGAGCATTGCTTAGATTGGGAACAAGCTGATGCTTGCACTGGGATACAGCAAATATGGTCAGTCCTTCGCATCGCTGGATACCCTGACTGACACACGAGGAACAGTGACCCAGGGCGGTGACTGGGGAAGCGTGGTACGCCTTGAACTATGCTTGCCGCGCTCTCCATTAACTTCTAAAACCAGATAACTCGAAAGATTGCCACCCTTTATGGCGGGAAGCACGCCAAGGCATGGCACACTAACCTCCCTATGTACGTCTTCCTTTCCGTTTCGCATTGTTATCGCTCACGACAGACAACCAGCGTCGGCCCACCGAAGTTCAGCCTGAACCCTTTCCACATCGCGACAACGATCGCCATGCTGCTCCAGCTGCTGTGGCTTTTGCCGGCGGAGAAAGCCGCGCTTGACCGCGCGCAGGAAATGCAGCGCACGGGGCTGGGCTACTTCCAGGAGCAGAGTACGAAGCCGCAAACACTGGGGTATGGGCTTGCAGACTCGCCCGTTGGTCTCCTCGCGTGGATCTACGAGAAACTTGTCGCGTGGGCGGACAACTACCCCTGGGACGACGACGAGGGTGCGTTCCTCACCTGCAGATGACATGCACTTGACGCGCGGAGCAGTGCTGACATGGATCTCGCTCTACTGGTTCTCACGCGCGGGCCCGGCGGCGTCGCTTCGCATCTACTATGAGGTGTCGAAAGAGGCGGGCCTCATGCCGGATCTGCACGGTGTCCTGCCCACGATCCCCCTCGGGTTCTCGTACTTCCCTGGCGAGCTGGTGAACCTGCCGCGCAAGTCCGTCATCATTTTTCTCCGTTATGTGAGCATCGCTGACGGATATTCGCGAGCAGCTGGGCCTGCCGCACAGGCAACGTTGTGTTCGAGGCAGAGCACGAGATTGGTGGGCATTTTGCCGCGTACAAGGTGCCCGAGTCGCTCGTCGAGGATCTGCAGAAGATGTTTGGGCGCGGGGGGCCGGCGTATGGGGTCGTCCCTGGTCGTACGGGATACTAGCGTGCCCATGTCACTTGTGGCAAAGTGCTTCCATGGAGTGGGAAGGTAAAAAGGCTTACTTCGTAAAAAACACAGATATTCTAAGCACACAAGCGCTCACCGAGTATTTATCATGGTCATCGGTCCCTGCAATGAAACAACAGCTCACTCGCAAGTCGAACAGGTCGATATGCCCAGTGTCAGCTAATCGGCATCTAAGCATTTCAACATCCACAACTTTGGTCACACTGGTCACTGATCCCTGTCAGCTGTTACTACTCATCATGATCTGGTCTGCTCCCGGAGCCCCACATAAAGCACGGATGGCTGTCGGATGCACCGATGCTCCGCTATGGAGTCCCTCACCACCTTTACATTCGAGTCTGCCAAGATCTTGTCCACTACTCTGCTCTCCCGGGATTCGGCCTCCGTGAAATACACCACCTGTAAGGGGTCATCCCTCCTTTTTGGGACTCTTCCGCTACAAGATCACATGTATTATGTATCACATGACATCTTATCACCTTATCACAAACCACCAGCCTAACTGGCCTTCACCTCTCGTCGAGTACCTCCGAGACCCTTGTTGAGTACCTCCAAGGACCGAAGGCATAGGCTATAGTATATTACGACTCCTACGACCTTGACGGATATTACGACTCTACGGCCCTTATCTCTCGGAATCCTTCGGCCTAGCGTCGAACCTCACTTCTCTCGGATATCCGGTGAAGTTGAGAGTCAATCTTTGGGAGCACGGGAATCCGGCTCTCGATTGGCTTCTCTCAGAGGCGAGACCGGGAGTGTTGCCAGCAGGCAACCACTTTGTTAGTCTTATCTCTCGCCAGGACACGCGTACGACGGTTTCCGCCTTGTAGACTCGAAACAAGTCTTACACCACCTCCACCGTGAGGAAGGGGTCCTCTCGACAGAGCACATCGCTCGTTGGCGCCCCCGGCTCGCCCGACACCGAAATCGACTGGAAGCGCAACACCTTCACCATCTCAGGCGAGACGCGTCACGTCGGCGAGCTGCGGAAAAAGCGCGCGACATTCTCCTCGTGCGCGATCCTGTTTCCCAGATTCATCTCTGCTTGCGCTAATCATATATCTGGAAAACTCAAATCCCGCTATTGGAGTTGGTTTGAATGCGAGGAGTACAGGGTGAAATACGACTCGGAGCTGGAGAATACCTGGATGGTGCGAGCCGACTCCCCCTGGTCCTTCCGCGGCTCATGCCATCCCACCCAGACAGGTATCTTCCTATTCAGGGACGGTCCTCGCGACCTTCTCGTCCAACATCCACCGTGTCTTCCACGGCAACTCCCTTCCGGCTCTGAACCTGTCGTCGAGCATCCACGACGAAGACAAGCGGCGGTTCATTATCCTCGTCCTCTTGTATTCGGAGATCAAGCGCCTGGAAAGTCTGAGGGCCGTAGCAATCGACTTCATCGGGAGGCGGAACACAGGCTTATAATTCCTTGTTGACCAGCGTCTGCGGGAGATCTTGGGCCACTTGAAATTGCCGATGGAGGACCGATTCACAGCTGGACCTGTGTTTCTAACTCGGATATAGCTCAAGTATTTCCTACGCGGATGCTACCAAACATATTATCATATACGTGTACAGTATGAGATCCATTTTCCTATGGACCAACGCGGCCTTCTTTGGGCCTGATCCCTAACTGTTTTCGCCAGAATCTAGTGTCAAATGACTCAAATCAGGCTCCTGGATACTGCTGCCGGTATAAAAATCCCTTTTTCCGTTGATATTCCACTGCAAAAATGACCATCCGGTTTACCTTACATATCAGGCCAGCTGATCTCTGTTGGGATTTCTCCCATATAAGGTTGAGAATCAGGCGGTTTTTTATTTCACATGTATTGTAGACCCATTTATTTACCCTTATTGTAGAACTATTTTAACACAAAAACAGCAGCCGGTTTTGTCTGATCCGTCCGTGTGATTGACCGCTGGGGCTGAATCAGCTTCCACACCGGAGATTACCAAATTTCGGCTCGGCTTAGGTGCTAATCACACGTCGGAGTTTCAAATTGCAAGTAGGTCAAGCTGAAATGAGAGCCTTTTCATTGAGTATTAGTTGCGCTGATTTTGTAAGTCAAACAAGTAGAATAAAAATGCTTTTCGGATGGACTGAAATGCAGCTGATATCTTAAAAATCAGATTGCATAGAAGGTGGGCTGAATCAAGAACTGAAACTATAGGTATTGATATTCGAGAAAAGGGCAGCTCAAATGTAGCATCTCAGATGAGCCAAAAGCAATACTGGAACCTTGAGTTTCGGCTCACATTTCAGCTGCCCCGAAATGCGGGATTTCGGCTTTAGTTTAGGCACAAGCCGAAACGCAAGCCGAAACGAATAGTTTCAGCTACGCCGAAATTTAGTCGGCGGATGATCCGCCGCATGTCCGCCGCTCATCCGCTGCTCATCCGCTGCCTATCCGTCGCTCATCCGCAGCCCATCCGCTGAGCGTCCGCTACCCGTCCGCCAACGTCGCCCAGGATCCTCCGCGTATTTCAAGTCACATTCTGCAGAGGAGGGGCTGCGGATGAGCGACGGACAGGCGGCGGATGAGCGGCAGATGAGCGGCGGACAGGCGGCGGATCATCCGCCGACTAAATTTCGGTGCAGCTGAAACTATTCGTTTCGGCTTGTGTTTCGGCTTGTGCCTAAACTAAAGCCGAAATCCCGCATTTCGGGGCAGCTGGAATGTGAGCCGAAACTCAAGGTTCCAGTATTGCTTTCGGCTCATCTGAGATGCTACATTTGAGCTGCCCTTTTTCGAATATCGATACCTATAGTTTCAGTTCTTGATTCAGCCCATCTTCTATGCAATCTGATTTTTAAGATATCAGCTGCATTTGAGTCCATCCGAAAAGCATTTTTATTCTACTTGTTTAAGTTACAAAAGCAGTGCAACTGATACTCAATGAAAAGGCTCTCATTTCAGCTTGACTTACTTGCAATTTGAAACTCCGACGTGTGATTAGCACCTAAGCCGAGCCGAAATTTGGCAATCTCCGGTGTGTTCGCTATTTCGAACCGGTCAGCTGATCTGAACATGACTACATAACCGGTGTCAAGGCTTACACACCAGTTCCCCACCACCATCATGCCAGAGCATATTACCCTCTACACTGCCAAGGTACAGGGCTGTACTACCTCCCACCTTGCCTTTGTCTGACTTGCCGCCGTCCTTACCAGATCTGCCCATTTGCACACAGGGTGAGTGTTGGAACTGCTATCGACTACCGAGTCCGAAGTCGTTCTCACAGTCTATCGTAGGTCGAGCTCGCGCTTGCGGAGGCGAAAGTGGGCTACAAGCGATGTGAGATTGATCTCGCCAACAAGCCCCAGTGGTATGCGCCCCAGGTCAATCCGGCGAGCAAGGTGTGTTAGCTGGTCTGAGCTCTTGGACTGTTGATTCACAACGATACGAGGTCCCCGCGATAGGTAAGCAGGATATCCTCAAATAAGACTTTCTGTTCCTCATCTTCCGTCCTAGCGTATGGTGGGCCGCAGGTCCCCCCGGAGCAGCCATCCCCCGACTCCATCAAGCTTGCCGAGTCCCTCATCCTCGTCGAGTTCATCGCAG
Organism: Mycena belliarum; assembly: GCA_029282135.1. Lineage (NCBI taxonomy): Eukaryota > Fungi > Basidiomycota > Agaricomycetes > Agaricales > Mycenaceae > Mycena > Mycena belliarum. The sequence continues at coordinate 623,465 of JARJCN010000016.1, forward strand.
ACCTCTATCCTGAGTCGAACCTCCTCCCAAAAGATCCTGTCCAGCGCGCCAAAACGCGTTTCTTCATCGATGCCGTCTCGACCAAGTTCCTCCCCGCGTACATGGGGCCCCTGGCTCGCGGCGAGTCCTTTGACTCCTTCTGGGCAGCACTCGACACGCTCCAGGCCCTCCTCCCTGCGGACAAGACCTTCGCTGTGGGCGATGAGTACACCGCCGCGGACATCGCGATTGCCCCGTTCCTCGCGCGCATGGAGGTGTGGCTCACGAACGACATCGGCGCGTACAAGGCCGGTGAGGGGACGAAGGCCGCACAGGACTTCTTCAAGGGACAGCGCTTTGCGCGGTTTGTTAAGTATTTCAACGCGATCAAGGCACGGGACAGCTTCCCAGCGACGTTCGATGCGGTGCGGTTGCTGCTTACTGCTTGGCTCAACGATTAACACCAATGGTATACTGTTACAGGACTACATGAAGGAGAAGTATACTGCGCGGTTTGCCTCTCTCCGCGAGCAGGTGCAGGCTGCTGCCGTCGCCGCCGCTGCCTGATGTAATGTTAATCTGTACTATGAGAATTCCAGTTCTTTCGCGCGCTTTTAAGCTTTGTACCCCCGAAGACCCAGTCTTTCTCATTCGCACCTCAGATTGTCGCACTCCGTCATACATTCACCGCCCATCATTGCGCCATATTGGGTCATTATCGCATAATCGCAAGCCTGAGCAGTTCCCTGAGCCACTACTACGCTCTAGTTTTAAAGTTACCATTATATATGCTAGGGGCATAATTCGAGGGTCCTGAAAATTCGTGCTACGTTATATCACTGTAAAATTACAGTATGAGATGGGGTGATTTCAAGTCCCAGATTTTTCTGATTTCAGCAAAATTTCAACGCTATTTCCACACGTTGTGTTGATAATGGTCCAGGTGTCTGATATTGTTCTGTATTTAAGTGTTTGGGGCTGGAATGATATCTGGAATACCCACTCAAGACCTCATTGTAAGCACAACTTCAGTTCAAGCCTGACCTTATTTACAACTTCTTGAACTTAATCTCAACGCGAAATGGAGACATTTGTTCAACAGGACTAAAATCGCCAACCACATCAGCCAGGGCCATGATAATGAGATGGGGCTTATATATTCGTACAACTTGGGTGCGCAGTCTCCCCGTCCAGGACAGCCTTCCGGCCACTGGACTACATCGACTAGACGTTCAGCTCCTCATAGGTGCTTTGCCATTTTCCTGGCCTGCGGCATCAGAACGCGAATTCAAACGACCACGTCGTGACCGTGTCCGTCTGGAATATCAGGAACGAGAGAACGTTCCCCGAGTACGTATGCGAGGCGAGCCCCAGGTCCGTGGGCGCGCCTACCTGACCCTGCGTCCCCGCGAACGAAAATTGGCGTGTGCGCACGCTTATCGTGCCAGCGGTCGGCAGACTGAGTGCTGAGAGGTTCTTGATATGCAAGGAGTAGGTGCCTGCGTATGCGCGTCGCGTCAGCATCTATCGAGCGGGCAAAGAGAGGGCAATCGAAGAGGGACCACCCACCAGTGACGAGACGCCCACCGACGAGGATACGCACGACGTTGGTCCCGACGACGGCGTAGCTATCCATGCGGCGGTCCGTCGAGCCAGTCGTTGCGACGCGGTGCCCCGTCATCGCCGTCGCGTAATAGTTATACACCTGCCATTCTGCGGAAGAGAGTCACGGAAGGAGGTAGGGTGAGGAAATGGAGGGAATACACGAAAGAGACGCACCCCCGTTCGCGAAGTACGTGCTCCCGTTCTTCCAGAGCAATCCGGAGAGGAAATCCTGCAAGTTCACACCGGAGAGCCAGTTCCCGCGCAGACCCGAGATGTTGAACCGCTCAAACCGCGCGATCCACCACGCAGCGGACGAAGGGTTCTGCTCACCGGTGTTCGCGTACTCGTCGATGACTGTGCAGCACGTCAAAGGACATACATACTTGTGCGCATGTGAGACGCACCGAATTCGCCAATATGGAGGCCATACGAGTTGAGCAGGTTCACCATCGCGGGCTGGCTCGTCTGCAGGTCGTTGTTGACGTCCGTGCTCTGCATGCACAGAGTTATTGTCAGCTTCTAGGTAACAGATAGGGGGGGACGCACACCGCCCTCGTGATGCCAGGCGTACACGTCGGGTGCCGTGCCGTCCGCTTTGACATGCGAAAGGAAGCTCGTCCACCATGTGTTGGAGCTCGAGGGCGCGTTTGCGTAGGCTGGTCCCGCGATCGGCACGCCTGCGAGGTTTGCCCTGTGGAAATCAGGTTTAGATACTAGAGGGACGCCGTTCGGGGGAGCTACCGGAGGAAATTCACTGCGTGGCTCCACATTGCGAGGTATTCCGACATGGCTGCAGAGAGGGGTAAGAAAGAATTGAAGTAGATAAAGGTTACTCGCAGCCGCCCCAGAATAGAGTAAGGTCAGGCTCGTTCCAGATCTGCAGCTTTATGTTCGAGGTCATCCTTCTTGGATCAGCAAGGAGCCATCGGGAATGAATGGACGTACCCGTTCGCCTTGAGATCCTTGACGAATTGCGTCAAAAACGCATCGAACTCTACGAGTGCGTTATGAGGCTCTCTTTCCCGATTGATGAAAGGTAGCGTACGGGTAAAATTGGTGTTGACACCCGGGTACACCCCACTCGAGCCCTGCGTGCCATCCGTGCCCCAGAGGTCACTCATCTTGAGGATAAACTGCGCCCCGAACTGCCGCGCCGTCTGGAAGTTCGACAGCACGTCCTGGAAGCGAGCTGTGTATCCGCCGAAGATCCAGCCCCGGCTGCTGAATTGGGCACCACCGGCGCTGAGGTAGTTGAATCCCATTCCTGATTCGGGCTTGAGCATTTGCGGTACGGATCATACGAGCAACATACCGGTGTAAAACGAAGAAGGGATCTGATTCTTTGTGTTCGGAACGCCGTAGAGAACGCCTTTGGCCTTTGTTAGGAGAAACAAACCAGTGTCGTGGGCATCTTACCCGAAGCCCGGTGAACCGGAGTGCCCTGGTTTACTGAGAGATCTACTGTGGTGATCTGGGATGCAGATTGGCGGGAGTCAAGGTCAAGTACCGTTGCCGCTGCAGTACCAGCTAGTGCAAGGATCCGAAGAGAGATCAACATCGTTGCAGAGGGTGTGTTACTGCCACTAGTATACGATGTGGGGCTGCGGCTTTATAGGAGATTCAGCGCTAGGGACATGCGGTACCAGCTCCAACAGTCCTGTGGTCCATGGCGGATAAATTTCGCCCGGCCGGCGGAGGGTGCGTAGGAAAGAAACAGGATTGGTTGATGCTTGAAGTGGTGAATGGCAAGTGAATGGTTTGGTGAGAGACAGATGTACTGCCACTGATGCAGTGCTGCTGTTTTCGTCTCGGATCATCGTACGGACCGGCGGGCGTGCCGTTGAGGTCAGATGGCTGACAGGACTTCCAACGTACCTGATTTGTTTGAAGCTGTTGCTGAACCTTGTTGGTAGTTAGGGGACTCGCACCTCAATCAGAGTGTCGTGCAAAATGGCAAATTTCGGGCCAGTGGGCCAGTCAATGACTCCGAGTCTCCGACTCAATCTCCAGGTCAGAACAAGGTCAGAACCCAACGTCAAAACTGTTGATGAGGTCTTGTTTCCCTGAATCAACACTCCAAGTGTGTCGTAAGCTGACACAGGGCTTCCAGTTGCTGCGGCCAAAGCTGACGGAGAGTCTTGTGGTCATTGAAGCCGGGCCGGGCCGTTCCGGGGACAGATAAAATGAACCAATCATTGTTCAAGACGAGCTCGACGCGGTGCTCCAAGTCTTCTATTTCTCCGGGGTCCTATCCACTGGAAGCGATATTTTAGAGCGGCAGAGTAGGAGGTGATTTACATAAACAAGTTACAACGGACCTACTAAAGAATAGTTCAAGTATAGTTGCGTCAATCATCGTGCTGTGGGAAATTACTCTCGAGTCTCTGCGACCCTCTTATTACGGTAGTTAAGTGCTAGTAGAGCGCACCAGGCCGGAGTCCGCCCCCATCTTGTACGATATATATATTTTTGGTGGTACATCATCGGCCTTCGGCCGATGTTGCCCAGAGCGCAATTAACAAGGTTAACCCGCGGTGGGCTTGTAAGCGTGAAGGATCGTGCACTTCAAAGTGAGGAGGGGGGGGGCACCCCCCAGGGAAATGCACTTACGCACGCGACGTTAGCCGCAGTGTGGGACTCATTGTGCTCTAGTCTAAGATTATGGAGGCCATGCTCTCGTCCCCTTCATCGGGAGGTTCGGAGGTGGAGCGAGGCCTTCTAGGCACGATACCCACTAAAGTCTTGTACGAATCAACGCTCGCCTTCATGGTTGGTGGCAGTATTGTCCAAGGAACATAATAATGTTTCATTTGAAAAAGATGGCATGGCCCTACACCCGCAGTCCTTGATCAGGCACTCGATAATAGCGACAGCAACCGCACGGCGCAGAAGTCTATCTTCCATTGCAACACTTCTCAAGTTTTCATAATGCCATGCGACACCACCCCCGCGATATGATGTAGTCGTATTACGCTACGCGGCCGCACCCTGCACCTTTGCCCGCATGGCACCAAAGAGAATACCATAAGCGTCCTTGAGGTATTCCTACGCAACCGAACCGTTAGGAAGGAAAGCTTTCGAACCAGGCGCAACATACAGCATCATATGTAGCGCGAAAGCTCTCGCGGGCCTTGCCCATCTCCAAGTATTTGACGATCCTCGCGAAGCGCTTATCGGAGAGCAGATACTGTGCCGCCTTCCGGCCCTCGCCCGGCTTGTACGCACCGATATCATGCCCGAGCACGAGCTCCAAGCGCGCGAGGAATGGAATCAAGGCGATGTCTGCTGCCGTGTACTCGTCTCCGATCGCATACGGCTTGTCTTCGGGAAGGAGTGCCTGTAGAACATCGAGAGCGGCCCACACCGGGTCGAACGGTTCGCCGCGCAGGAGGAGTCCGACGTAAGCCGGGGCAAATTTGGTAGTGACAGCGTCGATGAAGAACCGCACTTTGGCACGCTGAACGGGATCCGTGGGCATGATCTTAGCCTTGGGGTATAGATCCGCGATGAATTCGACGATGATGAGGGACTCGGCGAGCTTGAAGGACTCAGGAGAGGGCTGGTCGGGTGAGACTTGTGGACCGCCGTGGGCTAGAGTCAAGACAATGAGAGAAAGACCGTGACTGGTAAAACCCTCTCACCAAGAGCCGGGACCTGTTATCGTACGCATGGTCCGTGATGAGCATCCAGGCGAAGGGTTATGGGAAGGGCCTAGTACCTTGCCTGCGGGGTTGACTTTTGAGGTATACCATTCGGGCTTGTTGACCATATCAACTTCGAAGCGAGTGTAGTCCACCTTAGCCTCAGCGAGCGCAAGTGTGGCCTGTCAGACGCATTGGCGCCGAACCGCACCGATGCACGAGATGATGTTACTCACCCGGTGGGCGTATACAGACCTCTGAGCGCGTTTATTATGGGCTAGGTATGTGATGGAGCCGTACCTTGGTCAAGTAAAGAGTAATCTTGTCGGGCATGATGGTGGGAGAGGGAAGGTAGCGATCGATATCAGCCGCGCATGATCATGATGCGATTTTGCGACTAGTACTAACGTATGTGGGTCACCTGACAGACACAGTCGCAATTTCCGTCGCGAGCTAGCCTTGACCCGGGTTCACACTTTCCAGAACCTGGAACGCCAAGTCCCGTGTGACGAAGCGCATGTCGCATAAAATGTAACTGATATTGGAAGAACGGTTGACTCGGAGATCCCGATGTCCGAAGAAATCTACGGAACTAAACTAGTACTAAACTTGCTTTGATTTAGGGTTCAAGTTGAACAAAGTCGGATCTAAAGAGCAGGTAACTATCTCCGCCGCCAAAAACTGCACTGTGCGCTAAGGGCCTCTGTGACGTTTTCCAGCTTGATATTATATCTCATAGTGAGCGTTGTCGAAGTCTCCACCTGTCCTTTAAATTGTAATTCTTTCTCGAGAGTTACTGTCAGGGCATATAGATTTGGTTTCCCTGCTCTTCTTGCAGATACACAGAAGTTTCTACCTTTGTATGCTGGGTAAAACTTTTCGGGAGGGCCGCACGGACAACCAGCTGGGACAACCGGCAAGAATTTTTTTTCAAGTAAATAATCAGATGATGTTTATATGGATCTAGAAAGTCCAGAGGCTGGAGGAGAAGCTCGACCCATCGTTAAGGGCTATGTCGGACTCGGTCTATTCGTGCGGCGCATCGGCGCTTCGGAGTCGGCTTAGTGAGACGACTCGGTGATGCGGTGACGCCCCGGAGATCTCGGCGTTCGCTTTTCTCAACACTGTTCATCCTTGCATGGACATAGAACCCAGGTTCTCAATCGGTCTTCTGCAAAGTCCCTAGCGCCGCCTCCTCCCGCCCCATGAATTCGTGATGCAACGCCTCAAACCCGCGGAACGTTGTCTCCCCGCACAGCTCGCGCACAATGGCCCCAATCTCATCTATGAGCTACGCAAATAAAGATGTTAGCGACGGGATGCATCCCGGAGAACGTGCGCACAGTGAGCATGCTTGCGAGTGCGATCACCGCTATCATGCCAAATCAATCAGATTTTGAACAATGAGAGAAATGCGGAGATGACGTGCCTGTAGAATGACTAGGCATTTGATCGTCCTGAGTTAAAAGGCCGGGTGAGGTGGTGAGCTACAAATGTATTTGAGAGCTGGGTACCGACCATAAGCAGGTTCAACGACAGTTCCTTCACGCCGATGCTCGCTCCATCAACTTTGCCCGCGACAAATTCGGACGTGCCCGATTCCGAGTCCGTATCGCCGTCGTGTTCAGAGCCAGGGAGGGCGACATTTTGCTCCAGGTCAACGGCCCGGGTTTTGGGCAGCTTGAGATGCATGTCGTGATACACGAGCCGGTCGCGGAGGCAGATGAGTGACGCGTGGACGGGGTGCCCTCCATCAAGCGCGTGAGAGAGGATGTCAATGGTCGAGAAGATATCCGATAGCTTCAATGGAGTTCAGAGTCATCCATCTTGTAGGGGCCACCGTAACTCACAAGATTGGGGTTCAAGAACGGAGTCTGGTGGCTGCCATTAGCAAAGTGGCGCGCGACGGAATGAACAATTGATAGGCGAACCCGATGAACCAGAATGCTGCACCACTTCGTATCAAGCCTCGAGAAGGCTCCAGCGAGGAGCGCGAGCGACGTGACCAGTTTCGTTCTGATAACAAGATTAGCCAAATCCTTCGAGGCAGCTAAGAATGCAGATACTGTTTCGAGTACAAAAGCTCATACTGCTCGTATGGCCAGAGACCCCTGACAAGTCATGAGCGAGCACCGACAAACGAGCACCGACACGGCACTTACTGCACCTGTGGCTCCCACCGCCCTGTCTTTAACGACGGCGCCACGCCCTGCAGACGTTCCTGGAGAAAATCAACATCCACTTTCCTAGCAGCGGAATATAGGGACACACTAAGACATCAAGCGCCCGCCGCCCGACCCGGTGTATGCGGCGCTCCTTCGGCGACACCGCGTGTCCATTCGTGTCGCTGAAGTCGATCGTCTCCTTCTCGTACTCTCCACTGCGTGCGCGCGCCTCTTCGGCCAGAAACGCCTCCACCTCCTGCTGGAAGATATGCCCCAGCTCTTGCAGCGTGGCAGCGAGCGTCCGACGCACAAGCACCCGTGAGGACGTCGGCCGCGGGAACATCATTACGATCGCCTGCAACCAAAATCATCATCAACATCAGGGCTACGAAAGATCCAATAAAACCCGTACCGACGCCGTGAAACCGATCGCCACGAGCAGCCTGTGTCCCAACGGCAGTCAGCGAGCAAAGCAGGGAAGAAGCCGAACAACGTACGCGCGCTTCCACCCGAGGGCGATACCCACGCCCGAACTGTGCAGGAGCTGCAGGTGCGTGTCGAGCCACGAATACCCCATAACGAACACAACCGTCACGCCCACCATCATCCACACCATCATTTGCGCCGGTGGCCCCGCAATGCGCGCCAGCAAAAATGGCGCCACGATGACAGTCTGCCCCCAGATGAGCCAAAAACGAACATCGCAAGGGGACTGGAGCACGCACCGTGACAATCACAACCGCATACGCATTCCCGTCCGCCTTCCCCGGCGCCGCAATATACCATGCCGCCATCCCCACCAGCAGCCCCAACCCCGTACCCAGGAGCCGCCCCGCGAGGCCCGCAAGCTGGTCACCCGCATAAGGCGCGAGCCCCATTTGCGCCATGATTAGCGCCCACAGACCCTTGTTCACATAGAAAAACCACGCCGTGCGCGGCACCACCGAGGGCACCCACAGTGCGAGCGACACCACCGCGTGCCTGAGGGCGAATACGCCTGCGGGCGACGCGAACCACCGTAGCGCCGCGCCGAGCGCGACGAAGAACCGCCCGAGTGCAGAGGTAGGCGCGCGTGCATCAGGGTTGCGCACGGTCGGTGCATCGTCGTCGTCGTCGTCCTCCGCTGCGTCACCATCCACGCTCTCCGCCTTCCCCGCGCGCTCGAACCTCGTTGGGTCACGAATCGTGCCCATCGCAAGCGGCTGCGGCTCCACTGTCACCGGCGCCCGGCTCATAATCCTGCGCCCGAGCTTCCCAAAGCCCGACGGCAGCCAGACCCGCGGCTGCGGGCGCTTTTTATCCAGCTCCGCGACGAGGGCCAGCACGCGGTGCAGCCTTGCCGCAAATCCGTCCAGCGCATCGCAGAAGCCGAAGCAGATGAACAGCGACCTGCGTGCCTAGTATCAGCATCCACCGAAGTACACACCCTGACCGAAAATGAGCGCGTGCCTCACAGTGAACATTTCCTCCGGATCCCTTGCCACACTTTCAAGCAGCTTCCCCGTCTCCCGATCAAAAAATCGTTCGAACGGCTCCACCAACTTCACCCTCTCCACCTTCCTAAATTCTGCCAGCGTCGTCTCGAGCTTATCCCGCGCCTCCACCAGCCCGCGCTGCCGCTTCTCCACTGCCTCCTTTCCCTTTTGCCGGACGAATCCTGTCCAGCGCCCACTATTGCAGTCCACGAACCACGCGCGCAGTACCCCCGCGCCCTCCTGCGCAGCCGTGCGTAGCGGCGCTGACGCCCGCTCAAGGATAGGCACGAGCGCGTCGAGACCGTGTCCATGGCGCGCCTCATGCGCCCCGATCCGCCGGCGCCGTGCGGCAAAGCGGCTGTGTGCACCCCGTGCGCCCGGATCCTTAAGCGCCAGGTCGTACTGATTGTTCGTCGCGACCGCCGCGTGGAATGCTGTTAGACCCCTGTAGTGCATGGGGGTTGGAATTCAACTGCACAGGAAAATGGAGCAGGAAGACGTACGACGCCCGGAACGCCAAAGCCCGCAGCTCCGGCGCGAAGCGCTTCAGATCCCCCGGGCCCAGGCGGCCCACGCTGATCTCGAGGTCGATAAGCCCGATCTGCGCACCGAGCGCCGCGAGCCCGCCGGCCAGCGCGGCACGCGTCGCGACAACCTACCAAAAAACGATTTAGTACGGGTGATGCAAACGGAGGGGGATTAGCCTGCAAGTGTAGCGATGGCGAGTTGCGACAGGAAGGAAAATGGGCAAATGGGGAGATTCAACGCACCTTCTCAGTGAGCGCGGCCCATGCGACATGGTCGGACGGACGCGTGGTGAGTGTGGTGCCTTGCAGGGACAACATTGAGAGAGTCGGCTGGAAACAATGAATCAATATTTATGTCGTTTGAGAGGGAAGTGCGGCGGCGCATGAGGTTAAGAAGATAAAGCCCAGAGAGAACAGCGCACCCCGAAGAATGCACCGTCAAGCGTCGTCAGCCAAATATGGTTGAGGCTTTCAGGGAAGACAAGCACGAGTGTGGCAAGCGCAATGGCAATGTAGAAGCACGTCGGGAGGAGGAACTGCGTCGCGATCATGTAGTTCGGGGTCGGGAGCACTTTTCGATGATGAGGAATGGATTGGCGGCTCAAACGCGGAAGGAAGTACGCACATGGCCCGGTGGTGGCGAAGACGTCAAGAACGATAGTGCCGAAGATACTGAGGAGCGTGAGCTTAGGGGCCGTCGCCCGGAGGGCCCCCATGGCGAAGGTGCCGATGAAAAACATGATGCCGTGCACGGCGGAGGTGCGCGTGTCGAGGAAGTAGCCATGGAAGGCGAGGGCTTGGAGCTATTATAATGGGATGCTCGCTCAGAAAGAAAACAGAAACACAGGGAAATAAGAATGGGAGACACTCACCTGGAGCACCGGCGGGATACCGGAAACGAGCGATTTTTGGGCGGCGACTTCGCGCGCAATGAGGAGGGCCTTGTTCTGCACGGAAACGCCAGCAGCCATAGTCGCAGCACCCCACGCCCAGCCCAGAAGCATGCCTGGTTCCATCAGTTGTGCGCACTATACCCCATCGCGGGATGCGGGAGCGCACCGGAAAGGAGCGTGATGCTTGCGAGAGCGAACATCGAGAGCGCAAGCGACGGCGGGAGGAGAACCGCGACGAGCCTAAGCGTGGTTCAAATTAAACATGGGGTCGACTTCGGCGCGATAAGGCGTACGCAGCGAAGAACCCCGCCTGTCTGCACACGCGGAATTAGAGGGGCGACAGCGTGCGCGGGAGACGCACCCCATGGTCGTGAGCGTCTCCTGGTTAACAAGGAGGATGAGCGAGGCTGCGAGCGCGAGCACGCAACGCAGCCACGTCTTGAGCATGCGCCGCTTCTTCACCGCGGGGCCCACCCACGCGAAGAGCCCTCCCGCCCTTCTGATATCTTTTGAGGTCGATTGGGCCTGTGGTATTACGGAATCGGATCCCAGAGAGCCTCTCTCTTCTTTCCCAGGTTTCGCATTGGGAATGGGCTCCGTTTCGGAGGAGGTGCTCATAGTGGCAGGGAGGAAGCACGAACCGGGCCAACAACTTACAAGATGACCAACAGAAAATGACATAGCGCCCACGTGATCTGGCATTTTCGATCCGACACGCCGGACTGTCGGTCACAAGTCGGTCACACGGTTGCCAAAAATCTATATCTTATCGTCCCTCCCCACAAACTGACTGGAAGCCTAAACCGAGAGCATAAAGAAACAGAAGGGATGCTACTTATGAGAGCCACAATTTATGTAATCGTTTGTTCTTGGTTTGTTCGCTCAGAAGTTTGCTTGAATGCATGGCAGGAAGTTCGGGCCGCTGGTACTAATGTCGGCTTAGTACTACTAAGCCGACAGTGCGACTCGGAGTGCCCCCGAACCGGGAAGTGATCGCGCAACTACGAAATGAGCGAGACAAATGGTGGGCGTTAAATTGGACGTGATGCGATTGAGCCGCACGTACGGAGGTCATCACACATGAGTCATGAGCATCGCGTGTGTGTTGAATCCCTTTGTATGTGCAAAAAGTATGGTTGAATTGTTGCCAGTTGGATCGGTTACCTGGGTCCTGGGCGACCAAAGACAAACCCAGATTACTCAAAGACTTCATCGATACTGAGAAACGGGTTCTCTGCTGCCCATCCGAGAAATCGACGCAAGATAACACGTCAATGAAATAGATTATATCTTAACTTTCGACACATTACAGAGTTTGAATTATGGATACTGCCACCTCCGACACAAGGGTGACGCCAATATAAACAAGTACAGGAAGTCTACAACTTTCAATGTCCAGACGAAGTCTACGAAACAGACTGTGCGGCACCTTGCTGAGAGTCTCCTTTTCTAACCATTCGACCACCAACAAAATTTTGTGTGACAAATGGGAAATCTTCAACCGTTGAACCGAAAGTTTCACGAATGATACACCTGAATTGACTTTGCATCGGGTAGCCGCTCGTTGTTGGCGGCAATCTTGGAAGTCAGCAAGAGAAATCAGACTGAGATAGAAGCACTATCACAAAGCACAGCCACGCTTACGTGGGCATAACTTGGTCGGGGGGCAAGATAGGGCTACAATTTCATTAAGGAGCGCGGGAGATGGATACAAAGTCGATGGGTGCGGGGATTATATCGTGTATATTGTATGGGCTGGATGTGACCCGGGCGATGTAAAAGCAGGTGCAAAAAGGAACGATATCGATGACGACGTGAGTGTGGCAGGGAGTGCGGAGAGCTGAAGGGGAGAAAAGGACTGAGGCTTGAGCCCGAGTACGTGTAAGGTATCGGGCGCGGAACGCCGTGTGCCCGCCAACCTGTAGGCCGACGAGCTGCTCTCGGGCTACCCTCCCGCCGGAAAGCTCCACACCCCTGCCCCGCTTGACTCTACCCGCAGGTCCTAGAGATTGAACGCAAACGGGAAGCGCCGCGGCAACAACGGGAAGCGGTGCCCAGCGCCGGCGCCGGCGCGCAGGGACGCCAACGAGGCGACGGACCAGCGCGAGCGCAGGGCGGGGGCCCCGGCGGATGACGCATCGCTCTCCCGGCGCGCGCTGAAGGGCGTGGTGGAGGCGGCCCGGACGAAGACGCGCTCCTCGGGCTCCACGTCCTCGGGGGCAGCGTACGTGATCGGCGAGGGCAGGTCGTCGTCGTCGGCGCTATGGCTATCGGGAAGAGACGGTGGCGGAGTGTCAGAGAAGGCTACGCGCGTGGGCACGGGTACGGGCACGGCGAGGGTCGTGGGCAGGGGCGAGAAGGCGTCGTCCTCAGTGTCGTCCCAGCCCTCCCAGTCGTCGGCGGAGAGGTCAACGGGCACTTCCGCTGGCGGAGGGCGGGGCGAGAGGCGCGAGGCGCAGCTGCTGCCGCTGACGGAGAGCGACGCTGGAGGACACAGATGAGCGGGGCGGCACTGCAAAGGACGGACACGTACGCGAGAGCGAGGGCAAGGGCGAAGGGGACCGCGAAGCTGGAGCGGGGGACAGGAAGGGCGTTGAAGGAAGGCCGGCGAGCAATGGCGACGTCAGCGCGGAGAGCAGCGCGCCGTAGTCGCCGCTCTGCGCATCGGTGGGGACCGGCGTGCGTGGGGGTGCGCGGATGGGCAGTGTCGAGGATCGGCATGATGCGATAGAGGTTACGATGGGCGGCGGCAGCGCACGCGCCGTGATGGAAAGGGCGCGGCTGCGGCGTACGGAGGCGCGGTAAGGTGCTGAGGATGCGGGGGGGAACATGATGGAGTCGCGACGCGGGAATGACGGGGGGAGCGCTGGCGAGAGCGTAACGAAGAGGCGGGCGTGCGCGGCGTAGTACTCGTCATCCTGCTCTGAGTCCAAAGAGTCCTCTTGTGGCGGTAGGGGCGAAACGCCACGTTTCTTGATGGTGAGGGGCTTGATAGTCTTGCACCGTGCGACACGCGGACGCGACTCCTTCGTCGGACTCGCGGCGGGGGTCGTCGGCGCACTTGAGAGGCTCTCACCGTCACTCCCACTGCTGCTACCGCTCCCGCTACACTCCGAGCTCTCAAGGCTTGACCTCGACGGTGGGTGTGGAAAGTCGAAGGTCTCCAATGAGCCAGGGAGCGTAAGACTCCAGTCTATTAAGTCACCCTGCACAGCAGTGGCGCGCGGATGGAGGTGAGGAATTCGCAGGTCCGAGACGCCCAACCGACGCCTGGCCTTGACGCTATTAGACTTGATGGGCTTGGATACGACCTCTTCGCCGATCACGGGGAGAGAAACGCTCTCCTTTCGCGAGCGGTTATTATATTGGTTTTTGTGATAATAAGATAGTGCTTGAACCGCTCAGTCAAGCTATTCGCAGAGGTAGCAGACGACTCACAAGTCATGTCGTGGATGTAGGTCGTTATACGAGGCCGCGCGTCGAGGAGAAGCTGAAAGGTGAAACCGAGAAGTAAGAGTAGACGGTCATCTCTGACACCGGCTTTATAGCACGATGAACGTGGCAGGCCTTGTAGTCGAGAACAAAAAGCTGCCAGATTGGGAAGAACGGATGGGGTCGCACGTGATGCGCGTTGTACTCCTTGCTCTTGTTCTCCACCTCCGTCGACCGTTATGCCGTCGGAAACACAAGGACTCTTTGATTGATTCATTGTCTTTCAAGAACGCCGTCCTAAAGATAGAGCTCAGACTTAATACAGAAGGTAGACGGCAACTTATTACCTTCGGTCAGTGGCGATTTGCTGTGCCAGTGGGGAGCCTGGGACTCAGAACGAAGAATGAGTGTGCGGAGTTGAAGAAAGTCGTAGGCCACATACCTCTCTGCCTCAGCGATCTGGCCCAGCTATTCTTGCGATCTTTGCTCGCAACCTCCTTACTTATCCCTTGTGCTTGAATGCTGCGAGACCCAAGGGTTCGTCATACGCCTAAAACACGAAACACGAAGCCTTTTGTGGGGGCTGCCGTCGATTTGGGCAAAGGGTCGTGGAGAGGCGCTACAGCTGACGCATGGCTTCAATCTGATCAAGGTACGCCCGTCCTTGGCCTTGATATGTGCGCAGCAGGTTCGGATGCTGGCATGGTGGTTAGAACGCGGGGAGCGAAGGAATGGAGGAGGTTCAGGTACTTTGCAGTTCAACGTTCAGCGCTCAGCGCTCAGCAGTGGATGCGACGAATCCGACGACACGAGGGCGGGGTACAGCCACAATGCCACGTCGGTGATGCCGCGAGATCGATCCTCGCTCCCAACGAATTTTGGAGAATTCGATGTGCGATGCTATGTAGGTTACGGAGATACAACCTCAGATGAACGAGTCAGAGCTGGTGTACGAAAAACCTTCCCTCATCTTGAAATGTTTCGCGCGAAGTCTAGTAACGGGGTTCCGAGTCGACTCAACCTCCTCCTCCTCCTCCTCCCCGCGTCTGGACTAGATTCGTGTTATTGGTACGGCTTTGCGCTCTATGTATTAGACTGGGCCTGGTGGTGCAGTAGGCATGTCGTACATGTCATTCCGCTCCGCTCAGAAACCGATGCATGCAAGGCGAGCATGACGTTGAAACTGCGATGTCCTATTGTAAACAGGGTAGAATCATCTTGTCGTCGGGCGCGCACGCATCCCCGCGATGAGAAACAGGATTCGAGCCCGTGCAGACCCCGCCAAAAGCAATATCCATACGCCGTCGCCGAAAATGCACAACACATGTCTACTTCCGCTTCTTCCCCTTCGCCTTCGAACCACCCTTGCTCTCTACCGCGGCAGGCACGTCCGCGGCGCTCCCCTGCGTCGCGCCACCCCCGCCCCCGCCACCTCGCCGGCGCTTCTGCCCGAAGTTGGTCCGCTCGCTCTTCTTGAGCCAGCGCTCGGGGTCCGGCGCGGGCGTGACGCCCAGCACGACACCCGGCGGGAGGCGTACCTTCTTCTGCTTCGGCGGCGCGGCGGGTGCGGGCGCCGCGGCCGCAGCGGCGTGCTGCACGGTCGGCGCGGCAGGCGGCGGCGCGTCCTCAAGCTGCGACTGCGTCACGCTCGGGAGCGCGTCGAGCGCGTGCGCGAAGGTCGTGTTGATGAAGTCGAGATGCGCGGACGCGGCCTGAATGTTGGTGAGGATGTCCGCCTGCTCCTCGGCCGTCTGGGCGATGGGTGTCAGTCTGCGCATCACATGTGTCGGAGGAGGCTACGCACGGGCGCTGAGTCCAGCAGCTCGTTGTAGATGTCAAAGGCTGCTTGGTACGAGCCTTCGCGGTAGTTCTGCGCACGATAAGCAAGGCGATGACGAGGGGAACGGGAGACGAGAGGACGCACCAGCTGGGCCTCGAGATGCTGGACACCCCGCTCGTCTACGCCCGGCGCCTCCTGCGCCAGCGCCGCGCGCGCGTCGTCCTTCTTCTGCAGACAATACAGCGCATACGCGCGCTCAAAGCTGTACCCCAGCTCCGTCGTTCCCTCAGCGTTCAGGGCTTCGATGAGCGCGATGGCGGCCGCCGCCTGGTCCGTCGTCAGCAGCAGGAACAGCTTCGTCTGCAGCGCATCGGGGTCCGCAGGCGCGAGGCGCAAGACTGGATGTGTGCTTTAGATGTCGCCTCGGGGAGGAGAGGGAGACGCACTCTTGTCGCAGGTCCGGATAGCACTCGCGTGATGACCGCCGTCAATTTGCGCACAGAGGGTCGTGAAGAGGCGCTTCAGCTGGTCAGAGACGGGAGGCGGTACACCCGTCTTTGGCCGTGATACGTGAGCGGACTTTGCAGCGGATTTGGGGGCTGGCATGGTGTATTCACGGGGGGAGGGAAGGGGGAGGTTGGGTGGAGGGCTTCGCGATACCGACGACGCCAGGAGGGCCCAACACAGCCACAGTGCCACGTTACAAACAGTGATGCCGTGAGATCGATCCTCGTCGCTGGCGAAGTTTGGAGGATTTATCATTTAACTACAGCACTGTCCTATGGACCATTCTGCGCTCTTCTGAGTACATTTTATGTTTGATATGGGTCAAAACCGGAGTCAGGCAGGAGCAGGGAGGCGGAGGGGATTGGGAAACTTCAAGTTTCCCAATCCCCTCCGCAAGACTTCAGCGTAAGCGCGGTCACATGATCTGGCCTTTATAAGCTGTGGGTCCAGCTTTGTAAGCATCTCCTTTCTTTGTGCCACCTTCTCCCAAAAAAAATGACCCAGCCGCCCACCGAAGCAGGATCTGCCCAAATCGCTCTCGCCGATGCCAAGACGATCGCAGACCATCTGAAAACTTTGCGTGAGGCTCTCGAAGGAGACGTTCCATACACGGGCGGAGTGCACCCTGTGAAGCTCGAAGATCTCGCCGTCTACTACAAAACTGATGAGGTCAGAAATGCACGGTGCGTCTGCGCCGCTTCTCATTGTATCCCGTACAGATCTAATTTTTCTAGAGTTATCGATTTTGCCAATGCGCCCGAAGCGCACCTCGCTGAGATAGCCGCAGCCTGCCAGCCGGCTACGTTCGGCGTTGCCCAACAGGACGTCCTGGACGAGACATATCGTAAGGCAGGCAAAATGGATCTCGGGAAGTTTTCTGCGTGTCTGGATGTGGCCGCCTCCGGTCTTCTAGATACCATCAGTCCAGATCTTCTGGAGGGACAAAACGCGGCCCAAGGAAAGATTATTCGAGCGGAAATGTACAAGCTCAACGTCTATGGTGCGTAATATAGTCGCGTTGTCAAGACCGGTCTCAATAACAATCACGCAGGCCCCGGTTCTTTTTTCAAGGCGCACAAAGACACTCCGCGCAGCGAAGACATGATTGGATCCCTGGTCATTGTCTTCCCCACGGCGCACAAAGGCGGCGAGCTGACCCTCTCTCACGGGGGAACGACCTGGACCTTCGACTCCGCTGCCGAGCTCGCCGCGCGCTCCCCCGCGTCCGGGCACGCTGTCGCGTACGTCGCCTTCTTCAGCGACGTCACGCACGCGGTTGAGCCCGTGCGCGAGGGCTACCGCGTGACGCTGACCTACAACCTATTCCTCGTGGACCGCCCCACGCGCGCCTCCGCCGCGGCGGCTGGGCAGCGCATCCCGCCCGCCCCAGAGCGCACGTTCGAGGACGCGCTGCGCACGCTCTTGGCGGACGCCACCTTCCTCCCTGCGGGCGGCCTGCTCGCGTTCGGCCTCGCGCACCAATACCCCATGCCTACCCCGCCGAAGAACGTCTATAACAGAGAGACCCGCAAGTTCGAGATGGACCCGAAGCACCTGCGCCTGGGTGTTCCGGAGGCGCACTCGCTGAAGCCTGTGCTGCAAACTCTGAAAGGCAGCGACGCGCGTATTCGCACTGTTGCGGAGCACGTGGGGCTGGCAACACACGTCAAGATCCTTTATAATAGCGGCGCGAAATGCGAAGCCCCGGGGCACGACGTCCTGCTTGACCACGTGGTTAATGTAGAAGACGCGGACGCGGACGAGGACACGGGCCTGAGGGACGACATCGAAAGAAAGGGGGTCATCATCCAGCGCGGGGAAGAGCGGACAGCGAAGCTGAGGAGCAAATTATCGTATGAGGACCGGGACCAGACCGGGGCCGTCGCGGTCCATTGGGTCACTCCAGGCCCCCGGTCACTACCGTATAACTTTGTCCGCCTTTTGGTGAAAAAATCTGCTATTTTACCCTAGGAAAATCACCGTCTGGCCGCTGATTTACCCTATTTCGGACAAGGTTACCCTAAAAATCGCACTTTTTTTCTCCAGGGTCCGTTTTTGGGCTCCGGCGCCGCTCCAAGCATCAGTTTTTACATCAGATATCTATGTTGTTACGATTTTGACAGCGCGGGGGACACCGCCGCCGGATGCTTTGCGACTTTCCGCCCATACTGAGTCCAAAAATTTTCTCGCGCTGCGCGTGTTTCACCCTACGTCGGACAGGGATTGAGCATATCCAGGTTGATTTACCCTATCTCACGGACAAGGATAGGGCCCTTTTTGGAGGCCCGATTTACCCTATCCCGGACAGAGTTTTACCTTAGTGACCGGGGGCCTGTCACTCCTATCAACAAGCGCAACTGCGTCGGCTCGCAATACCTCGCGTACGGCAACGATGCGTCGATTGAGCATGTCTACGGCGATGCCGCCGTCGTCGTGGACGTTCCAGCCATGGGACAGGGCATTCGTGCTGCTTGAATTCCGGCTGGCCGCTGGCATATTACATCTGTTTCTCTACCTCTGCTTGAATAGTCTGTGTTCATAGATCCAATGCGGCAATTCCAGTGATCAACACATATACATAAGTGACTGTAGTACAGAGCTCATGGGATAGCTCCTCAGTTTATTTCCGCCATGCGAATCAACTCCGAAATGTAGACTCGTCATCTAATAGACCTCTTCCTCCTCCTCCGCCAGCCTGCCTACAATGAGCAGTGACAAGCATGTCATCACTTCTCGGTTCGATCGATCCATTTATATTATATTTTATACACACCTGGGGTGGCTTGCATTCCTTCTCCCCCATTTTCCCCTCCACCAAACTCAACCATGTGGCGTGATCCGCTAATTGAGCTCCTCCTCGTCGCGGCTGCCACCCCCGTTGCCGTCGCCATCATCAGCGACAGCGAGCTCTAGCTTTTGATGAAGGTTAGCTTTTATTCCTGAGCTCTATAAGCACTGGTCGAAGTTCAACCCATCTATCATCTTGCGAAGTCCAGCTGGTCCCTCCCCTTAAGCCGAGCCCTGATTAATTATACCTCCTCAAAGTGCAAGCATCATCATTATCCCTCCAAGTTAGCTCTTCTTTGGTGGCTGCTCCTCGATTCACTGTGCCTATGGTCTCTCGCCTATTTCGCTCTCCTTGAAGAGTTCGAAGAGTGATCGGAGAGGTGTGAGCTGGAACGAGTGGCCATTGTAGGTGGAGAAAGCACCATGAATTCAAAAGGGTGAGCACGTTGCGATAATGGCCTCGCGGCCGGTCAAGGTAACAGCTGACACCATCACAGGACCTTCGTAAGAATTTCAAGCATCGATCAAAGTGCGAGTCCTTAAATCAATGCGCGACGTTTTGGGGGGCATAAGTTTGCGAACCATGAACGAGAGAGCCACACGAACGGGCAGCTAGTTTGCGCCCGCCATCTCATACAACGTGTCTCGGTCGCCGGACTCGTCCACAAGGGCGCGCAGCCTCCCATCCTTTATCCTCAACAGCTCTTTCGGACTGTCGAATTCAACCTAGTGTTGCACAATTAGCAGCTATATTGCACCCAGCTGCTGGTTCGGCTTACAATGTGACCTGCATCTAGCACCATCTAGGGACCGATGAGCAGTTTCCGGGGCGGTATACCAAGCACTGCTCACGATTTTATCGGCATCCATGATAGTCTGCAGACGGTGTGCCACGGTGATAAGCGAAACATCATCCTTCAGCTCCTGTCGAAGGGAGTTCTGGATAATGGAATCGGTTTTGTAATCTGGACAAGCATCAGCATGTGGCCACTGGAAATCGCAGTCCTACCAATGGCTGACGTAGCTGTTTTGAATCAACGGTCAGACGATGGATGTAGGCGAGCGAGACAGTGCACACACCCTCGTCCAAGATCAAAATCTTGCTCTTTCGCACGATCGCCCTGCAAGCAAACTCAGCGTCGTGTTGCCAGGTGCATGACACGAACGCCTACCTCGCAAGGGCGAAGATCTGACGTTGCCCAACTGAGAGATTGCTCCCGCCCGAAGAAATCTTGCTGTCCAGAGTAATCCGGCCCTCGTCCAGTTCGTTCTGAAGCGCAAAGAGACCCGCAGCGCGCAGGGCATAGTTGAGCTCGGCATCGTCGTACTGCCCGAACGGATCCAGATTCGCGCGCAGCGTCCCGCTGAGCAGCTCCGGCTGAAGAACACCATAAGCGACTGTGATTCGTTTGAGATGCACGGGGACTGACGACTTGTGGTATGATGGTGATGCTAGACCGCAGCGCGTCGAGGTTCAACTCCTCTGTTTGAACGCCGTCATACATGATCGAGCCTTCGGTGTGGATGCACCTGAGGAGAGACAGCGTCAAAGAGCTCTGGAAGGGGTTCAGCAGCACATTTCAGGTCAACAAAATGAGCGCCATGTACCTTCCCTGAACCGGTACGGCCGACTGTGGACTTTAAGCAAGCAAATGGGGCTGAGAGGAGATCACGAACCTATTCCCACTCGCTCGCCAGATTTGATGTGGAAAGAAATACCATGCAACACCTTGGGGCCGTCTTCAGAATACCTCGCGGACAGATTCTCCACCCGGAGATCTCCGCTGGCAGGCCAGTAGGCGGGTGGTTTTCCTGTTTCTGTGGGCGCCTTTTCGTGTTCGATATTGATATATCCCTGAATTCGCTCGAGACTGATGATGATGTTAGCGCAGTCTTGTGGATGAAGTCCTATACTACACCTGTTGCCTGAGCGCAAGTGTTAGTAAATCACGCGCAGCGAAGCGAATAGCCACGTACCTTGTACTTCGAAGTCGTTTAGAAGGCGAACCTGCCGATGATATCAGATTAGGGAAAACGGGCCAGACCACTTCAAGGAGCACGCACAACCCATAAAAGCATGCTCGTAAATGTGACGGCCATGTTGATCAGGAAACCGGAGTCCCCGGCGCTAGTGTGCTTGAAGTATACGAGATATACGGCAAGCGTAGCGGAAAACGATGAGGCCAAAAGGTCGACACGAATGGAAACCCATCTACCAGATCGTCAGCATGATTCCCTAGTACATGTACGCGCCGACCTGTTCAAGTTGTAGAAACTACGTGCCGCTCTCGTATACCTGTCGATCCTCGACATGGACTCTACACTGAATTTGCTCTCAGCGGCGAAGGCCCGGATGGATACTAACAACAGATGAATGGGCATTTTAGAGGGTGTTCAAGGTAATTACCTATTCCGGCGATAGCCGCACCGAAACTGCACCCACGCGTTAGACTGAGATACAGCTTTGCAGCGAACTTAACTGAGCAAGAACCGGAGCACGACTGTTGGACATCAATCGTTTCACTGGAAGCTGGCCCGCGATGTATATCTGGCCGATCCACGCTCCCATTGCGCCTACAAAAACACCTGGGAGGAAAAAGATCGGAGTGTAGATGACAACTGCCCCGAATCTGACGATCATCGCGAGGATGATAGCTGCAAGAGGCCAGATTAAGTTCGCGAGGGAGTCGTCAACAGCCCTCACGTCGCTGGTGACGCGGGCAATGATTCGAGATGTAGGTGTTACGTCGAGCCATCTGCGAACCGTATCAGTTGATCGTAAAGGAGACCCAATCAACAAAAAGAAAACCTCAGTGGTGCGCTAAGTATAGAGCCGATGAGATTCTTGTGAATCATCTTGGACGCACGCAGCTGTCCAAATACAAGGTGAATGAAGACAGCAACAAGGGCCATGGTGGACGAAAAGACAATTGCAACTGTTCTCTGTAAGCACGATTGAGATGGATAGGAGATGACGCCGACCGAAAATGGAGAGATAGCTGAGGAATGGTGAACATTGTGTTAGGGAGCGACAAGATACACGCACAACATCACGTCAACCTCTTCGGCAGGGAGAACATCATATTGCCGCGCCCAGTAACCCAGCATCCATGTCCTCAGCGCAACAAAGACTTGTTGGAAAGACAGACCAGACAAGAAAAAAGCCCAGAAAAAGAACGGATATGGGCCGGCCATGGACAGGAAATACATTTTCACTGGGACTAGAGTCAGCATCACAGAGCAAGGGTAAGAAGCGTTGACAGACGCGCAGCGGGGCTGACATGCCCCATTTCGATTTCCTCGGCGACAATGAGCTTGCCATCAGCGGGATTGGCGGCTGGGACGCCGTCGGTATCGACCTCCTGTTGAGTCTTGTCCAGGACATGTTGATCCTCCTGGATTTGCTCGGCCAATTTGGAACCTCGCTTGACGATTTCTGAAATGGAGCCGCGGCTTTCAACTTTACCATCAGATCCGAATGTGACGACGAAGTGCGCGATGGGGCGAGCCAGGGCAACATTATGGGTCTGCCTTTATTAGAACGGAAGCGAGGTTTGGTAATAATCCACTTACGACTAAGATTATCGTCCGGCCTTCGATCAGGTCGCCACCAAAGCACTTTTCAACGATCCACTGCGCCGTGTGAACGCTTTGGCAGGTCAGTATAGTTAGACAGCCGGGCAGACATATGGCTCACTCCAGCGCAGCGAGCACATCATCCAAGAGAAGTATACTCGCTTTGGAGTACTAATATAGGTAATGTCAATATATTTCTGTTCGGGGAAGGTTCCAGTTTCCATACCACAGCTCTGGCCAGCGTAAGCCGGGCCTTTTGTCCCCCAGATAGTGTCAGGCCTATCGCACATCAGCGAAGTACGCACACTGTAGCCTGAGTCGCAGACCTTTCTCGCCAACCTCCGTCTTATCACCTGCCTGGAACAAACCAAGGTCGGCTTCGAGAGCACACTGGTATAAAACCTTTTTGTAGCGTGCCTCGTCGAATGGCGTGTCGAAGATGATGTTTTCCTGGAAAAAAGCATGGCGGTCAGAATCTGCTGGGATTGTGTGAACAGGATAGAACATACCCGGATCGTTTCATTGAGAACCCACGACTCCTGCGCCGCATACGCGACACCGGCGCTCCGCGGAAGATTGTACCAAGAATCGGGGGACGCCGGGAGCCAGTGCATTTCACCTTGAGACTCCATGTCAGCAGCGTCCGCCGACAGCATGCCCTCACCCACCCAAAAGCGCCATGAGCAGCGAGGTTTTTCCTAGCGGCGATCAGAATCGCTTTGTAAGCAAGTCCGAAGGTGCCGGCTCACCTGAGCCCGTGGGCCCGACCACTAGGTTAATTCGGCCGCGCTGGAATATGACTTCTCCGTCGATTTTGAACTTGAACTGCTGGGAGCGCGATTCCGAGCCGTCGGTCTCCTTCGACCACGAGAATGTCGCGTTGCGGAATCCGATCCGCTCGTCCTCCGACGGATCAGTGGGGAAGAGGACCGGAGCCGGCTTTTCGTCGAAGGCATCGAGCAGTTCGCTCTGGGCGCAAGGTTAAGAAGACCAGCTCGTCAGATTCAGGGATGCCCCGCACCTTTTTCAGGAAGTCGTTCACTCGATCTAAGGATACCTTCCCTGTTGCAAGCTGATTGAGCCACCCTGTGATCTGGAAGGAGTTGTGATTTCATAGGCGCAGGGGCCGCTGCGGGACGCACCTGTTCTATGCTTTCTCTGAGCAGAGTTAGTATCCGAAGCAGGAGACTTTGTCGTGGGCTTACCTGAGGAGATCAAACACCGTCATGGTGGAAAACACTTTGCTGGCGTTGAGCGGCTTGCCCATGACCAGCGTCTTCCTAGCGAGTGAGCGTGCGGAAAGTGTGCTGGAAAATGAGACTTACACTGTGATTTGTTAGGTGGGCCTTGGAGAAGAGCAGCTCGGAAGGAAAGGCGCTCACTATGTTCCGTAGGTAACGGTCATTGTGATGATGGGAATGACGAAGCTGTGCGTGGCGTTAGATCTGGGACAGTCTGAAAGCAATGTACCGGACGAACTTGATCAAGTTGCTGATAAGATCCAGGATACGGCGCCTGCGGACCCAAAGAAGCTCGTCATCTCGCTATTTAAGATCAGTTCCTCCCGCCCTCACAATGGATTCAAGCGCTATGGAGGATACCTTGTCTTCGATCCTGGCTTTCATCTTCCCCTCCCAGCCGAAGAGTTTGACCTGGAGCTGTGGTCAGCGAGGCATGCGAAGTGCTTCGGCAGCCACCAACCATGCGGAGTACGTTTACCGCTGCCGTTCCGATACGTCGTCAATCGCCGAGAACACGGAGTGCAACCCTCGCACCTTCGCTGACGCTCTGAACTCGCTCGTCTGTCCGCTTAAGCCGCTCCTTCTGCACCGACTGTACGAATCTCGCCACTGCAGATACGTGAGCGGGAGCACCCGGGGCCAGAAGATAGACGAACTGAAGCCAGGCACGGGGGTGAGCACGACGATCGAGCCCAGCCCGACCCACACCGCCCAGCCTAGCAGCGAGTGCAGGAACCAGATCCCGACGCTGAGCTGGAGCGGGACGTAAACCAGCAGCACCAAGAAGTCCCGGCTGTCCACTGTCCACATAGTCAGCTTTGCAGCTGGAGAGATACATAGACACGGGCGGCGAACCGATATTGCCTGCAAGGAGCGAGTAAGAATGGGTTGCACGCGGCGCCGTGCACGGAACGACGCACCGAGATCGGTGGTGACCAGATTATTGATCTTGCCCACCAGGCTGCCGTCGGATTTCGACGCGTCCGCGTCCGGCGTGGCTGCTTTGTCGGGCTCCTTGCCGGCGGTGGACGACTTGATGCTCGCGGTGCTCGCCTGCACGGTGGCGGAGTCGTCTTCCGACTGTGCGGTGCTATCGACGGTTTCCGGGGTCGCGGTCTCGGTGGTACTTTCCGTGTCGGAGCCCTCGCGGGACTCGGAAGCGTTTGCCGACGGGGGCGCGTCGACGGCGGGCGACTCTTTGTCTTTCCCGCCGGTGGTCTCTGCCTTCATCCGAATCCGCAGACTGCGGATGTGAGCTTCAGTGTAGGTAAACGCGCCGCTCGCACCTGTGAGCGAAGACCAGCTGGGTTATAATGGCCTCGGTCCGAACGAGGGTTCGTGTCTGTTGGAGGCTTTGTCAACAAACATCACCGAGTTCAAAACCATGACACACGTTGATAAAGATGTAGTATTGGAACATCAGCGATCCTGGGCGAAGTGTTCAGTGCTATTCTGAAGTGCGGACGGGGACTGCGTACCGATTACAGGTCCGACGAAGATGAGTCCGATCCACACCCACGGACGCACGAATTGGCTGTCAACTTCATCCCGTGTTTCGATGTACCTGTGGCCAAATAAATTGGTAGACGACACGAGCGGAAAGACACGCACTGGAGCAATCGGTTCATCGCAAGCGGACTGGATAATGTAAGTTGAGAACTACCCGTGGTTGACAAGCTTCACCTGGAAAAGTTCGCGACGACCCTGAACAGCAGCAGGCACGCCAACGTCAGGAACTCCAGATGGAAAACGCGCATCAGGCCGAAGAAGATGTGGCGCCTCGAGTTGCTTCCGGAAAAGCTGTCCAGATACTGAAAGGATCCCGTCAGAATGAGACGGCAAGAGGTGTCCTTGGCCTGCCTTGAAGCTCCTCGCCTTGAGATGTGTGGAGGTATCGGTGTCGCAGAGCGGGTAGAGCTCATCCTCCTTCAGCTGCGACTCGCGGTACGCTAAGAAGATGATGCGATTCAGGAAGAAGTAGAAGGTGAACGAGAATATCGACGCGGTTTGCTCCGGGTTAGGGATTTCCATCGGGTTCTAGGACGATTCTCAGCTATGCGGCTCAAAAGCCGAATGACCGGAGAGCTCACGAGAGGGTCGACAGGAATATATTGGCTCGGCGTCAAGAGAGGCACTGCGACTCCGCTGATAAAAAGGAGGGCGATTTTAGCCCACAGCTTCTTTCCCTCGGCAAGATCCTCCGGATGGCGTGTAAACGTGGCAAGAGGGAAGAGGTCGCGGTGAGCGTAGACGCAAAAGGCGGCCAACAGCACGAAGTTGGCGTGTCTGACCAGCCGATGGCGTGCATGCTCGGGACTGAGGGTGAAAAACGCCAGAATGGACGCATATAGCTGGATCAAACGGTCAGGATCAAGTCGGGTAGAGGCAGCGGGGACGCACATAGGGTATCGCAAGCAATGCACCGCGAGCGACTGCTTTGCGCCGCGTCTCGTCGGGATCGTACTCGATCGAAACGAGGGAAAGACCAACGAGACCAAGGCAGGCGAACAGACGGGCAAATCTGAACGCCAGGATGCCACCCTTACCGATTCCTGGAGGTGGAGGGGGAGGTCGCACATCTGGGACGATACGCATGCGCTGCAGCAAGCGGTTCACGACGCCGAGCGACAGCACAGAGTGGATCAGCAGGACGGACGCGGAGATACCGGCGCAATAGGCTGGAGCGAGGAGCAGGGGCGCGACATTGAGCTGGGGTGAGGAGGTCAAGACGACCTGAGGCCCGGTGGAGGTGAACTCCATCGACGCAGAGGAAAAAAGGCTGTCAAGCTTACACAGCAAGTCCGAGAGATACCGACTCGGATCAAGCTACTCCTGGTACAGTGATAGCTATAGTGATAGGTATCGGTAGTATTCGCGAGGTGAGCCATCCCCTCATAGCCCTGGGTCCCAGATATTGGGATTTGAGTTAAGTTATTCCTGTGCCAGCACTTGTCGGCAGAAAGGAAAGGGGACCAGATCTTTGCCAAATCTCGGCAAGCCTACGTGTTCCAGCGGCAATCCTTGGGCAATCCAGCCGTTTCAGAATCAAAGCCTTGCCGCAGCGCGTCGCAGCCTGCTTAAGTTCCTCCACTCCAGAATCCAGTTTTCAGCGCTCAGCTGCTATCCCCGCCTACAACCGAGTGGTCTCGCGATGAGCCTTTGCAGAGCCATGTTGGTGTGCCGAGATGTCTCACGGGTCGGTTTGGTCAGGTGGTCTGCGGCGGCGCGGTCACATGCCTTCGCGCCCAGAGCTGTATCTGTGAGTACCAGTGTTCGCCCGAAGGCCTTAAAAATCGGGTCTGTGCCAGCCGAAGGCCTTCCGAAGGTCAAAGGCCTTATCCGAAGGGCATTTCCGAAGGCCTTAATATTTTTTTCTCACGCCATCGGTAGCTGCCACTGGCTGCGGCGTTACAAGTAAATACTCTCTATTTTCTTCCTCCTGAACATATTCTACCACCTCGGCTCTATCATGGGCTCATTATCTATGACTACCTACCTTTCCATCATCACTGGGCCATCATGCATCAGTGCTGGGCTGAAGAACTTACCAACTGGTTTCCGCATCCCCTGACCAAAAATCAAGGAAATTCAGTCCCAGTACAGTTAAATTTATCCCCCGCACTGTGTGGCATGAGCTCGAGCCAACCAACCCCAAGGACAACTCCTGGGCCAAAGATAGCGGATTACAACATGAGCGCACGTGATTATTTAAGGCCTTCCGAAGGGGTCAATAAGTTGGCCAAAAAATCTGAAGGCCTTATCGAAGGCCTCCCGAAGGCCTTCGGTTTTTAAGGCCTTATCCCTTCGGGCGAACACTGGTGAGTACTACCACATATTCCGTCTTTTCTCGCGCTGATATATTGCAGCTCTACACAAAATCTGTACCCCCTGATCCCCTGCCGACATTTGAGCCTTCGAGT
The DNA here is from genome assembly GCA_029282135.1 of Mycena belliarum. Classification (NCBI taxonomy): domain Eukaryota; kingdom Fungi; phylum Basidiomycota; class Agaricomycetes; order Agaricales; family Mycenaceae; genus Mycena; species Mycena belliarum. The sequence goes on from JARJCN010000016.1 coordinate 650,993, forward strand.
GGACCCACCACCCTTTACACGATCACAGACCATCTGCGCGTTCTACGGCAAGCCCTTACAGAACACGTCCCATACACAGGCGGGGTGCACCCTGTCAAGCCGGAGACTCTGGCCGTTTATTATGACACTAGGGATAGGAATGCGCGGTACATTTTCTCTTCCGACTGCGTTACGGTCTTACAGTAATTACTACGCAGTGTAATTGATCTGGGCAACGCAGTCGAGGAACACCTTGATGGGCTGGCTGCCGCTTGCAAGCCGGCTCCGTTCGGCGTCGACCAGGAGGACATCCTGGACGAGACCTACCGCAAAGCCGGTCAGCTGGACCTCACGGAATTCGCTACGCGCATCGATGTCGTCGCGTCTGGTTTACTGGATGCTATCATCCCGGATATCCTCGAGGGACAGAATTCAGCCAGCGATAAAGTGCTCCGCGCGGAGATGTACACACTGAACGTCTACGGTTTGTGCTTCTCTCAGCCCTGTCATGTATCTCATGCTGTACAGGGTCTGGCTCCTTTTTCAAAGCACACAAGGACACTCCGCGCGGAGAAGACATGATCGGATCGCTCGTCCTCGTCTTCCCCACCGCGCACACGGGCGGCGAGCTGACACTCTCACACGGGGGCAACACTTGGACGTTCGACTCTGCCGCCGAGCTCGCCGCGCGCACACCGGCGTCCACCCCCGCCGTCGCGTACGTCGCATTCTACAGCGACGTCACGCACGCGGTCGAGCCCGTGCGGTCGGGCCACCGCGTCTCGATCACCTACAATCTCTTCCTTGTGGACCGGCCCCTGCCGTGCACGCTCGCGCCTGCCGGGGGGCACCGCACCGCGCCCGTGCAGGAACGCACCGTCGAGGCCACGTTGCGCGCGCTGTTGGCAGACGCTACTTTCCTCCCCGAGGGCGGTCTCCTCGCGTTCGGCCTCGCGCACCAGTACCCCATGCCCGCACCACCGCGGTTCACCTGGGTTGAGGGAAAGCGCGTCCTCGACACGAGCACGAGCATGGTTGAGCCCGTACTGCAGCTACTGAAGGGTAGCGACGCGCGCATCCGCAGCGCTGCCGAGGCCGCGGGGCTCGAGACGCGCGTGCGGCTGCTGTACAACAGCGGCGAGAACGCCTCGGGCGGGGGGAACGACGTGCTCGTGGACCACGTGCTGAACATGGAGGAGGTGAACGAGGAGTACGACATGAGTGTCAAGGACGAGATCGAGAAGGGGGGCTTGATCCTGGACCGCGGGGCGGAGCGCGCAGAGTATCTGAAGGCGAAGGGGCTGGACCGGAGGTGGTTCCAGAAGCACGAGCCGAAGGGCGGCGTCCCGGTGCACTGGGTGACGCAAATTACCGAGGCGAACCGTGTGGGCACGAGCTACGTTGCGTTTGGCAACAGTGCATCGCTCAAGCACGTCTACGGAAACGCGGCCCTTTTCTTGAGCGTGCCTGCTATGGGCACAGGCGTCCGCGCAGCTCCAAGGCCGGCTTGACACCTTTTAGACATGTTCAAACTATAGGTCTGTCAATTTAGATAGATAGATGATGACCCCCCTAGTCAAAACATTCGCGTCGGCCATGTTTGGTAACGGTACTTTGGGTTTCAATAAAGGCCGGAGAATACTGCAGGAACGTAGCCGTGGAGGATGTTCGTGAATTCCAATTGAACACTTACTCCGCCAACCTGATATCAACGCATCGGTGGCCATTGGCCAACACGCAATTTGCAGGCGCGGGCTGTGATGAGCGAGGAACGAGTTAGATGCATCATAGCGTCTGTCCAGAGAGATTAGGCCCGGACCTCAAGTGGAAAGCGAGGCGGCTTTTACAGTCATCCCACTAGTGCTTTTGTAGCACCTCGTCCCGGGTGGACCCCTGTAGTCTAGAGATAGGAGCTTCACGGACAAGGACACCAAGCTGGGCGACAGCCTATTATAAACTGCACAGATACGATCTGCGAGTGATAGTAGTACATGTTCAGTTACCGTTCCTTTTAGTCGCGCATCTGTCCGCAGGATCCCATGTTCGCCAGCGACGTTGAATAGCTTCACTGGTCTGTTTCTGTCGGTTTCATGCTGCGGCAAGGCTTCAATCAGTCAAATACGTTGACGGTTGTTCTCGATGGCTCACTGCCCTGAACGGAGGTGGTCTTCCAGTGAGTAGGCCGTGCTCCGCGACTCCGCCACGCTTCGTCGCAGCCAGACCTAAGAATGGGACTTCTAAAAGCAGGGCACGCATGAGTCTTCTCACCTGAAGTGTTCTCATGAGACATGGGAGAGACCTGGGGAGACACTGATCAGAAGAGTACACGAGCGTAAGGTTTGCTGCACAGCGCATAGGGTGCACTAAAACGTCCTCATATGAAGAATATACATGGTTTTCTCGAGCGCATACAGAGGAGAGACGCACCTGCTCACTTCGAGCGCCTCAAGCGAAGATATGCAGAAGCCCAGAGAGATTTCTATCGATTAGCAGAGCGTAAATAGAGCGACACCATACGTATATCAGAGATCCGACAAATCCGCCTCTCGCCGTAGCTTGGCCGGGTACGAAACGCGCGCGACGTCGGGAACCCTGCGGTCGACGGCAGCCGGTAAAATATTTTCGATCTGGAAGCTCCCTGGCCGGATATCAGTGAGCAGAAAACGGGCGCTATCCAGCCAATGCATTACACTTATAGTGCCCCTGCACCCGCGCGTGGTATTCAAACCACACCCAGCCCATTGCGACGCCCGCACACACCGACGCTGACTTGTCCGGGAACTAGCGCCGGACATCAGCGGTGAACAGGATAGAGCGGGATCGTTACGCACTTGTGAGTCGTTCACCACGACCTTATAGGGCTCTGTCCCGTAGCTCTCTTCCACCGCGCCTTGGAGAATCGACCAGCCAGGAACTAGTCGCCGCGCACTCGATAAGTGGGCGCTACGCTTAGTCAAGCCCCTTACCACTCTGAAGCTGGTCTGAGCTCAGAAGCGAGCATAGGCCAGGGCGGGCGGAGACCAGCGCATAGGGCAGAATGAGTAAGAGAACCCAGCGTAGTCCCCAGAGCATGGACGAAGGGAGAGCAAAGTGATCGAAGTCCTAAGCTTGTTCCTGTTTGCGTCCTGTGCGGCATCTCGGCATGCCGAAGGTTCCTGGAATCGAACTGTGATCTTGATCATTGTGTTCGTTGTACGCCCAGTCACAAGACTATGGTGGTAACGCGGGACATAGCAAAGCATCACCAATTGACAATTGAACAATATATGATAATACCTCAATACCTTGGTCAATACTTAGAGAGTGGGAGTGGTGGTCTGGATACACATTCAATCCCACCCTGCATGGATAGTGACCGCCCTATATAAATAAGTGCTTCTCAAAAAGTCCCTCCCCTTATGTGAATTTAAATATAGGGCGGAAACGAGAACTCCGCCCGATACAAAGTCACGTCCCCGCCCGATATAAACTGAGGCTCGGAGTTCGGTGTGCGCCGCATTTCAAGTTCGGCTATTGCCGCCCCATTTGGACTTCAGTACGCGCCCCAAAAACATGTCTGTGTTTCGACGAGGCCAAACGGAATCTAGCTAGTTCAATAAATGAGGTAACTGTTGACATTTGAAGGGGTGTATGATACAAGTGGGGACGATGTGAATCACAGGAGGGTCACTATCAAGACCTAGATTGTGGTCACATAATTTACTTCAACTTAGTCCCAGCATGATATCAGTGGCCAGCTGAGTTGATTCTGCAGTTGCCTTCATAGAGTTTCTTGACCTGGAAAGCATTGCCCAATGTCCCTGAGGAACAAAAACTGCTTCCAACATCGCCGAGATGCCCGAGGCATGTTCAAATCATTGTTTCGTCAACGAGCGAAAATAAATGTGCATCCGGCGCGCACTGTCCAGACCGCCATAGATACTACTCGATTGTATAGGGGCGAACCTTCTTCCCTAGAGGCTCCCCACCGTGACCGTAACTTACGGTTTACGGGTAGGGGTTCTACGGCCCCGTAACTTGCAGTTGCTTGCCCCGCAAGTCCGAGTGAGTTTGGCTGGGCGGGCTCGGGTGGCTTGGGCTTGGCCCGGGTTTGGCTTGTGCTCGGTTACACCTAGTTTACACACCATAGCTATTCCCTGTATACATCTCTGGGGAATTGACCACACTGTCTAATTGATACTGTAGTACCTGATGGACATCAACGAGGACACTCCAGCCTTACGTCTCCACACAAACTTTGAAACATGTGCGCATTTTCAACTTCCCGCCATCCTGCGGTTCAGACCTTTTCTCAACCGTGTGTGTGATCGTTCCTTCTCCGAGTTCTCTCCTTTATAGCGCGAGGAGCGGTAGAGATATTGTTTACAACCTCGGAGGACACCAAGCTTGCTCACAGGAGAACGATTGCGGGCTCTCATCAACCTCATTCCAGGGCTAATTTTCAGTTAAATGAAACTGTTGCAGTGGCCCGGATATTTGGACCGATGCAGGGGTTCAGTGGTTCAGGTCACTGTTCAACTTCGCGTCACGGCACCGATCCTCTCCGCAAGTGACATGCGTTTCAACCGGTACACTGTGGACCCCACTTCATGCATAGCCGTTCTTGCAAAGCGAAATGTAGTCCACAGTTCGCTTTATTTCAGAAGGCAACCCTCCTGCTTTGCGTGATATATACTGGCTGAATCGCCCATGTAACAGCTAGTAAGCTTATTGTGAGTGCCGTATAATTACTCCCTTGTATCTTACTCCAACGTCCGTATGTGTGTGTATATACAAGCTTGCATGCATCAACCGAAACCCTCACTCCGTCCCGACGCATGCGATGCGTCCAGCACGCATCAGGTCTCTTGGTGCACGCCACGCTCAATGATGCTGGCGCGTGATGTGCTCGACATCGCGCCAGTTCTTGAGCAGCACGCGCCGGATGCTCGTCATCCCGGGCTCCGCGTCGCCGTGCTCGTGGTGGCGGTAGTCCACGTCCGCGTCCGCCGTAAGCTCCGCAGCACTACGGCGATCTGCGGGCGCGAGCGGCTGGTTCCACGTGGTGAAGACGAATTGCGTGGGGTCGGGCGTGGTGTGCTGTGCGCGCGTCAGGATTTCATAGTGATGGGGGAGATCAAGAATAACGACGTACCGCGGTGACCTCGTGCAGCTCGCGCTGAATGCCGAGGCAGAACGCGTCGAGGTCTGTGGGAGGGAGGGTTAGACAGGGCGCGGATCGTGGTTGAACATCGATCGAGACATACCGAGATCGTTGAGGTCGTAGTTGAATGGGTTCTCGACTACAAGATGGAAACGCATTAGGCATAGGCATAAATCAAAACAGTCAACCGGAACCGCGTACTTTCTTGCCCAATTTCGAGGAACCCGAGGAGGAGGAATGATGCGAATGCCGTACCAGGGATACACAGGTACCCAAAGGACGAAACGACCTGGAAGGGCAGCAGGAAGAGGTACAGCCTTTGACGGATGCGATTTAGCGAAGGACAAACAAAATATGAGGCGACGTACCAAAGGGACATGCGCAGGTGCGCCTGGTAGGCAAAGGGAAGCGGTGTCGAGCCGATGCGGTCGAGGTTCGACATCGTATCCTGCAGACTCGCGATGTTGTTCATCAGACCCGTGGCCAGCGCGGGCGTGAGCCATCCATTGCGAAGCAAGTCTATCAGACACAGCGCGTCAGCCCCGCATCATACACAGAGTAAAATCGAACACGCACAGGCGAGGTAGGCCGAGAGGTAGATCGTGATCTCCAGCGGGACGTTACTCTCCGCGAGCGGGCCCTTGCGCTTCTTCGCCGCCTTCCTCCGCACGCGCCGCGAGCAGGCGCTGAAGAGCCACGCGAAGATGCGGAAGAACGGGAAGAAGTCAAAGAAGGACGCCTGTGGCGGGTCGCGGGCCGGGCGCAGCGGGCGGTGGCTCTGCACGTCCGCGAGCGCCGCCTCGGGGTCGAACGTCTTCTGGCGCCGCGTCCGAGAGAGAACGGGGGGCTCGCTCTGTCCGCGGTGCAGCGACGGCTTCTCCATGGAGGAGAAGGAGTTGTCGGGGCTGGTACCCAAGTCCGACTGCGTACGCTGGGGAGCAGGCGCCTGTGCGGTGTGCAACGGGAACTCTTCGTCCTCCGAGGCGTGCCAGAGCGGAAGCATGTCTGCGGCAGTCACGGGCCCATCGAGGTTGGCGTACCGCGGGAGGAAGGCGACCAGCGGGTAGAGGTCCTCGTAGTATACGCCCGGCTCGGCGCGCAGGAAGTGCTGGGATGAATGATGTCAAGAAAATTCGCAGAGGGTATGGGACCCACATACCTTGACCGCGACGGAGAAGGCTTGAACCTGGGTTGCATGATTAATTTCGGGTGAGGGTCCCGAATAAGCACGACGGACCAGGTTAACCATGGTCTTTTTCTCGATAACGCTCTGCACAGTGGTCATCGTATTCTTCTGGGCGTCAACGCGCTCGAAGGGAACGTGTATCCAAATCTGGATCGCAGCGTCAATAACTCGCTCCTCAGAAAGTCATTCCGGCTTACTATTTGCGCAATATTCCGCGAGGCAATCGAGATATTCGTCCACATCTTACGGCCCTCCTGGTATCTGGGACGGTGATCAGCCAGATCAGTCTCGCGATCGGGCTGGATACGCACCGCTCGTACGCAGTCGAAGTCCGGAACGAAATAACCAAACCAAGAACCGTACCGAGCACGGTCAGCAGAGCACTGGACACCGCAAGATTGTGGGATGTCATTTTCGTCACCATTGCCACCACTGCAAGTGGTCACCCGATCGATTAATTGGGCATCTTGAGGAGAAGGGAGCACATACTGGTAGCGACGAGGGTGAAGAAAGACACTTCCGGCCACACATCGTTTATGACTGTGGCATTAAATTTCCTGACCGACCACCCAGACAAGACTGGATTGCTTGCGACCATTGCGGCAGTCTTTTAGTGCGTCGAATGCAACGAAAGAGTGCAAGGGCCAGAGTCGACCTGGAGCCAAAAGGCGGAAAGGGAATAAGGAAAATGGGAGAGAAGAAACGGGGCACGGAACTTCGGCGAAGCTTTTATTTTATTACATAGCGACATCGTGTTGCGGGCCCACCCTGAAACCGCGGTGTTCGCATCGCGGGGATGGCGTAAGGCTGGGCTGACAGTGACCAGCGCCAAAACGCCGCTTACACGCGGCTGTGTCGTGCCTCCGAAAGTCCGACTCAACGGCGTCGACTCACTGAGACTCGCTGTCGCACAACAGCCACAACATACCTTCGCATTTCAAGAGGCTGCCTTTGCTCATCGAAGCAGGGTCAAAGCCGCCCAAGGATCCAAAGGAGCGAAGGCTGGTGAACCCAAGGCGTTTAACGTGAAGGGAAAAGGGTCGTGTGCAAGCGTACCACGTGGCTGGGCGCTGTTTCAAAATATGACCGAGGTGATGATAGCCGAGTCATGCCGGTGTCGCGGGCATTCCAAAAATAGGCACAGAACAGAAGTGTTCGCCGGAGGCTGCCGGAGGCAATGTTGAATTCATTGACGCTGGTATCGCACGCATGATAGATTTCAGAATCAATAAATAAAACTCTGATCGATGTTGGATTCTATCATGTTTCTGTCTCTTGGGCGCAACTTGGGCGGCAAAACATACAAGGGCCAGAGGGTCGCCGGTTGCCCTGGCGCTAGCTGCGGTAAAAACCCAAACGGGGGATGATCTGTATTGTTGCTCAAGCAGGCTCAAGCCTTTCTCCGCCTCCGCTCAAGAGCTCTACAAATTCTCTAAGAACATGATGCGGTAGTCAGTGCACACAGTGGCCGCGGCGAAAATTGGTCTGCAGGTACAATTAACGCCGCTCCGTATCCATCACGGATCCACCCTGCCAGGCTACCACTGGCTCAGGTCCGCTTACTCGCAACACAGTCCAGATCGCACTGCCCGGCCCATGCATGTTCCGCAGGGCTGCAACCTCGAAGCGGCCCCCTGAGCCTTGATCCGATGGGTGAAAGGCCGAGAGGAGCGATCCCTCATAACAATATGGGCTGGCCAGAGCTCTGGCCCATGAGCTTTACTGTACCAAGACTCTTAGAGAGAAAATCAGACTGATCTAGAGCCTGAGGGCAGATATCTCTCCAGTGATGATGTGAATGGAGAGTGCGGCTTGAACCAGTATTCGTCTTGAAAGGGGACACTGTGCAATATGCAGATATCATGGTTGAGCGGTAACTGGGAGATTTTTTTACAATAGCCTCCGTATCTCTGAGATTTAGGATTTCAACATGCATGCGAGATATGTCCAAAACCCATGTACACCTATTTACTATCATCTGATTTTTTTTGTATGTCAGTAAATGACCAGATATGAAGAAGGTGTCATAAAATAATTCTCCATATTCAATGTTCCTGCAGCTTTTGGCCATCCTCCCTATCACGTGAAGCTCCGAAAATGGTTGAAAACTTTCATCAAGTCACCCCAGAGACGATTTTCTAGCTCAGATATCCAGGGGCCATTCAAAGGTGCGAGAATAATAGCTGTGGACATATAAACGGACGCTTCAAAGTCAGGGCAAGCCAAACTGAGCGCGTCTCAATTTCAACTTTTGGGATCGTGAAGCGATTTCGGTCCGTCCACGTGACTCTGTATCGACGATCGGACATTGCCGACTCTTTTCAACTTGAAACAAAACTGGGGCCCTCAGCGCAGTTGAATAATGTCGCATGTAGTGTCTGGTCTTCCGGCCTGCGAACCCTCCCGCACGTCACGGTTCACCACGGATACTCCCGCCGGATGGCATCATGGTAAAATTCCTTGGTCGAATCAGACGGGAAGGGGCTGGGGTTGGGGGGGGGGGTTATACTCGTCTGGACGTACAACATAATTCTACACATTTTTAGGCTATGTAACCTCAACGACTCAATGGCCACTTGTGCCCCATCTACACTTTATATAAGCCAAGTTCAATCGCCTTGATTTCGAGCGCCTAGGCCAGAAATCGATCAGGAATAGCACAAGCAATGGAGCTCGTCGCGCACCAATTGTTTCGAATAGAAGCGACTGACTGCGAAATTGCCTGCGCCGAACCAGAGCTAAAGAAGTATGGCAGTGATCAGAAACCGACATCAAGTTAGAGTCCCGATACGCACGCCTGGGTGGCCGGAAGCCCTGTAGCAGCCGCGTATCTCCCCTTCTTCGTCGACGCCCCAGAGCGGGTCAGTTTGGTCGATGACCTCGTCGGAGAACAAGGCGCGCATGTTGTCGCGTATGCTTTGATACGATGTTCTGCGTGGGGTCAAAAGGGGTATTTAATGGGACTAGAGTTAATACGTACGCATAAATGACCACATCGGCCGGGAGGGATGACCCGTCGGTGAAGACCACTGAGTGCTCCGTGAAGCGCGCGACCTCAACACCTTGCTTGACCTTGACTTTCCCTTCCCTAATCAGTTTTGCGCAGCCGACATCGAGCCCTAAATAACATATATCAGTGAACTGAAGAAATGAACGTGTCAGTCTATTACAGAATCCTGTACAGTCGATTAAACAAAAGAGTCAGCGTGAAAAACATGACTCGAACGCACCTCCGAATCTCTCGAACATGAGCGGATATGCGCCCGACCCATCCGGGCCCATGTTCAGCTTCATCCCCGCCTCCCTCAGCCCCTTGTGTGTCTCCTTCTCCGCCTCCCACGACTCCTTCTCACGAGCGCTCAGGATGCGCTTCATCATGAGCAATGGTATCGCATTCAGCTTGAAGTCCCCCACCGCCGTAGGCGCGTTCGCCGGCCACAGCTGCTCCATTTGGCGGCGCGCGTTCGCGGCGCTGACGACGCAAGTCGAGGAGCGCTGCACCATCGTGACATTGCCGCCGTGGAAGGTAACATCTTGGCAAATGTCCGCGGCGCTGTTGCCGGCGCCGACGACGATCACGCGCTTCCCCGCAAAGGGCGCGCCGCCGTGGTAGTAGCCCGCGTGGAGCGTAATGCCCCGGAAGCGCTCGGGGTCCCGGACGGGGGGGATGAGCGGCGCGCCAAGCGTCCCTGCCGCGATGACAATATGGACGGGGTGGATCGTGACGTGCCGCCCGTCGCGGTCGATTATGACAGTCCAGCGTTTAGAGACGGGGTCGTAGATCGGCGCTGGAAGGGGCCGCGACTTCGTCCATACTACAAGGTCGTCTGACTGGGAGTATTGCTCCAGCCATTGTGCGAGCTTGTCGCGCGGAGTGAAGACGGGCCAGTTTGCGGGATACGGTTGATACATTACTGGATCCCTATTAACCAGGTATGCGGTAAGGAGGACCTGACGTACACTCAGCTTGTCTCTTGAAGGAGTGGAGAGTCAGCGTGGGGTAACGTTCCCGCCAGTTGTCTCCAACACGAGCATTCTTTTCGACAATGAGGGCGGAAATGTTCATCTGTTTGAAGCGAGCACCGATATTGAGGCCTGTCTGCCCTCCACCGACTAAAACAAGGCGTCAAAAGCGGGCCAGTATCTAGAGGAATGCGACGCACTGATGAGGACATGTGGATCCTGTTCTATTTTCAGTCGCCGCTCTAAAGCAATATCCGTCCACGAGAGGGTGTGACCTCCGTAAACGCCCTCTTCCGCCCCACTTTCTTCGTGACCCCTGATCTCTTGGAGTGTTATAAACACAGACATGGCGTACCAGTCACCGGACGCCGTCGGATTAAGGAAGAAATATCCTGCTCCAGGCCCGACAGCGGTCTCGAACGTGAAACCCGAGGCTACCGTCGAGGTGGCTTCCGTGAATTCTGGAGTAAGGTGTGGTTGAACGTCCAGCTTGACATCGTGTATAGAGGATTTGTGCAAGCTCGCGCGCAAGTATGCAGCGATCTTGGCCCGTCCACAGAGAGTGCGATTGGACCATGTAAGAGTCAGGATGTCCCGAAGAAAGCCCTGCTCATGGAGGCACGCAGCAGCTCTCTGGGCGTCACAGCTGGAAAGGAAGGTGCTGAACCGCTGGAGCCATGAGGATGCGATCTCGTATCGGTCGACGGTCATCCTCGACGACGTTGGGTCGGAGGGATGTGATGGGATGGAGGGAAGCGGCATTGACGGTGAATGTTTGTGGAATGTTGGTGGAATGATATATCTATATGTATGCATCATGATCTTGATGGAAAAACATCAGAAACCGTGTCGGCTTTGCCTTAAGCTTGCCATCTCCTTGCAGCAGGAGAGCCTGGAGAGGGTGTCATCTGGAAGTATCCTGGGGTAGTTAACAACCATGAAATTGACTCATATAAATCGCACCTACTTCTCCGAGCAAGCTAATTGTAGTTAGCGGTGCCAGCGGGAGATGGCAAGCGGGAGAAGCAGGAGAAGCGGATGGTAGTCGCAAAAGGAGATGATGACCAATCTTCTGATGGCGCTCCCAGGCCTGCTCGACTTTACAAGTCAAAGAATTGGAAAGCTTTTCAACGGTTTTTCGTCGGTGAAAATGATCAATGATCGGTGATCGATGATCCTTTACCGACCTCTATAGAAACTTTCTTCCAAAAATTCCACCCCAATTCCCAAAAAAAACCGATAATATCTCGGATTTTCACAGATTATCTTTTCAAACCAATTCTATATGGCTCGATAATGAAAACGGTTTTAGCGAGTGTAAAGGCATTCCACTCTTATTGGATTATATTCATTGGATGTTGATTTCCATCGGGCATCTCGGGCATCTTTGAACAGCTGCTTAGTACATGGTCATAAATTCGAATCAGAGACTGAATCGACAACTGAGTGATTCCTACAATTGATCGAATCACTATGTACTATCGAGAACGCTTTGCTTATGTAGCCCAGCAATTCCAGCAGTAATCAAGACGGGGGCAAGCTTGCGCAGAGGCCGAGATGGGCTGCCCGACGTGAGTCATGAGTCTAAGAAGGCAGCGCATACTTACTGTCGCATCTGAGCCCATCGACACCCGTCATATCGCCAATGGGAACGAAGTGCTTCAGCGGATCACGCCCCCACCACCTATTAGAAGAGATGTAAACCTTGTTATGTAGGGGGCGATGAACATACACGCTACCGGCAACAGTTTGGCTTCCAGCATTGATGCAATCAAAGGCTACAATCTAGTCTCGAAGAATGAGAATCGCAGTCGGATATATAGAACTGCGGCGCGACCCACCTGGCCAGCGAGATATCTGCCAGTGACGGCGCAGGTCAGAGCGGCGCAGGCTCTACTGTTCACATCGATGTTCATGGAGCAGTTGAAAGCCGCCTCGACGGCTTTTCCAGCGAGGAGGGTTGTAAGCACTGATGAAAGACTGGGAGCCACCTTCATGCTCAACTCGATTGTAATGCCTTCATCTAGGACCAGCGGCCCTCTTTATATGCCACCGACTTCAGGCTGGCAATTAAATCCGCACGTTTGTTATTCTCGTGATCGATGCATTACAGCAGATATTCAGGGGTAAATCTGGCAGCGCAGTATGTACATGCCGGCAGAAGAGCGACAGTTTTCTCTACTTTGACATGAATTAGATTATATAGACGAGGGCATGTTCCGTAGCTGACAGTAGCGATGAATGTGTCTGGATCTTGCTGAGATTACCAGGGATTGTATGAGGGTTTTTTCTTCCCAATCCCGCTTCTCACTTTTCAACCACTCTTTGCTCTGCTTCTCGGTGCTGGAGTTTATCCGGTAGAGAGTCCCAGCACCTGTTGGAGCCCAAGAAGGATGTCCTTGAGTCTATCTAGGCACCTCCATCAAATTTCAACTCAAATTCAGATGGATGCGATCAGTCAAGGTCTTTTCAACATGATAATAATCCATATAAAACATTGGGTTGAAGTTCAGTCAAAAGCACGTTCGGTTTTTTTACGTATGATTGATGACTGTTATCAACACAACGACATTCGACATTCACCCTGCCAGTGGTCAGATTTTCAACAGAAGGTGCCAAGCATCCAATATTCAACTCAGTCTTAGCATTGAACAAAATACCCACCCGATTTTTACAGTGATGCTTACAGTTCAACCTTAAGCTTTTGAACTTGGACGCAGGGGACAGCATCATTCAATACCGTGTCCTGAGATGGGAAGCTCCACTCTGAGATAGGTAGAAATGAGCTTTAGTCACGACTATCATGAAGTAACGCCGAGACCTGAACGCCCCGTTACCGCGAGGAACGTTTGATGGTCAGTTTCTTAGCTATATCGGAGAAACCAGCTTTGCGGACGTGATATTAGGCTTACCTAGACAGACGCTTCACCAAAAAAAGCTCGAAAGTTTAACGTTAAACTCCGACGAGAATCGGAAGGAATCAGGATGGAATCCTATGATAATTGAAGTCGCGCAAGTTTCAACCTAGAAACCATCGGTGCAAAAGGGAAAGTTCCCGCCTTATTTGTATACTGTCGCGTATATTGACGACAGGATTTAATCGTGATATGCATCAAGACGACCGCCGGAAGAAAATTCTAGGGCGCGAATGGCAAAATCTCACCTTCAATGTGATTCAGTCCTCTGTTCCGACTAGTATAGCGGTGCATCAGGCGGACAGCTCGATTCCAAATCGTTGTAGGAACAGAAGACTTCGATACTCTGCAGCTGGACGCGGCGAGGCTGCGCCGGCACCGTCGGTGATCATTTTAGTACACCAGAATGAAACCCACTTTCAAGTTCCAGTACGATCCATTTCTGGCTCGTACGCCGAGAGGATTTGACGTGGGAAGTCGAGAGAGTCGGGCACGGTAAACGCGAGTCAAATTCGAGGTCCGAGGAAGAACAGGGTGGTCCGAGCCGTATTGGTTTGTGATTGGTTTCATTCCGAGACAATCGGTCATCGAATCTCGACGAAGCGTCATCCACCATTGGCAAGTTGAGAGAAAGAGTTGCCGGCGGAGTTGGGCGCAAGGGCGGCATGCGGGGCTCGTCCGGCTCCGGTCGTTACGCGCGCCTTTTGGTCGCGTGCGAACCCGCCCGCGTCGACGCCCGCGTTTCCCCTCGATGTCGACAACCGCCGTACGACGGAGGCTCCTATAAAGTCGAGCCCGTCGTTCTAGTCGGACATCCCACTCCATTCTCACATGGCCGTGCATTCCAAAGCAGTGTGCAGTGCTTCAGCTCGCAGCGGCATACTCCTCCCCGTCTTTAATCCATCTGAAATATAACGACAACAGTTCTTGTATCTTGAAGGGTACAAACCGACACTGCTACCGGACTCCGTTCGCCTCCGCTTTTCACTGAGGGATCCGGAGTCGGGTTGCTCGGCGCTTCATGCGACGACGTCCCCTGATCGGGTAGAGATCGAGTCAGGCGCATTATGATTGAGCGCTGGGCAGGGCCTAGGATCGAACCTCATGAGCTCGACTGCGATGGGTGCAGTGATAGGCCTAGGTGACACCATTAGGATGGTAGGCAGCTCGTGTCCGGCACCAGGACACCAAAGGAGGATATCGAAAAACGGCAGCATTGTGATTTTGTGAATCGAAGCGGACAGAAGCGAGGCGGTACACACGCGATGGGGAAGACAGCCCGCGAGGGATGAAGTACAAGTCGAGGTGTGATGCAAGAGTTCCTTCTAGCTCCGCGCACGGGGGATGAGAAGGCGGGAGTTGGGCGGACACGAGGCGTAGTCGCAGTGCGGAACCGCCGCCATTGTGCCTGGCGAACGCGTGCACGCCGAGGTGTTGTCAACAGTCAGAGTGATCTGTCCAGCGCAGAGATCCGTCACTGAACATCTGTTTGCCCTCCTGCATGTCTGTACACAGCGGCAAGGACACAATGGTAGACGGAAGACGGAGAATGTAAAAACAAGGACCGGCAAATACCGCAGATCACGTGCACCCATTGTCTCTCCAGATTTGGATTGCCGCGGGCGCCGGCTTCTCTTCTCCGACTACAAGGACAATGCCTTCTGGTGTGCCTATAAAGCCAGCTCCCATGGCTGTCTGGTCCTCAACTCGTCGCCTTCAACACCGACGCCCGCCCCCGACCGCAACAATTTAGATTCTTTCTACGAGACCGTCAATCGTGCACGACATGAGCTGCAAGTGGTTTTTCCACGCCTTGAATGATGAATCGTCTCACTGACGAGAGCACAGTGTCCTCATATATCAAACGTCAATCGCAGACGCGCGGCCGGAAAGGCAGTGTATCGCTGACTGCAATCGAGGAAGAGGAAGCCGCTCTGACACAGAAAAAAACCAGCAGCGTCAAGCTTAAGCGCCGACTTGGTGTCTCGGACTTGCGCATTCCGCGCGCTACACCGGTCTCGACGGGCTTGCCAGGAGATGCACTAGACTGGCACCTTACCCTCGACGACTCGCCTGAAACCTTCCGATTCCCGCGACCCCCGCCGTTTGACGCAGAGTCCAGCGGGAGCAGTGGTAGCAGCAGCAGCAGTAGTGGAAGCAGCGACTCAGGGAGTGTTTCGAGCGCCGCGACGACCCCCGCCGCGAGCCCCGTCGCCGAGACGCACCCATGCGTCGCACGGTGCCAAAGCATCAAACCTCTTACAATCAAGAAGCGTGTCGCGTCGCCTGCCCCGTCCTCTGACTCGCACGACGACGCCTGGGAGGACGACGACGAGTACTACGCCGCGCAAGCGCGTGCCTTCATCACGCTCTCTCCCCCTCTACCGCCGTCCTTCCCCCTCGCAGCCCCGACGGCGAGGAACCGCGAATCCACTATCATTCCCTCGCCGGCACCGCACCGCGCCTCTGTGCGCCTCAGTCGCGCGATAACCATCCCCACGCGGCCGCCACCACCACCACCGATTGTCACATCTTCGCCCAGCTCGAGCTGCTGCTCGACGCGCTCTGCGCGACCACCCCCGCGCACGCCAGTCCCGACCGACGCTCAAAGCGGCGACTACGGCGCATACGGCGCCCTCCTCTCGGCGCTGTCCTCGCCCCTGCTCTCGGCGCTCCCGCCTGCGCCATTCGCCTCCTCTCGTACGTTCCATTCGCCTACCCAGACTCAATTGAGCTGACCATCCCCCTTAGCGTCGTCCTCCGCCAGCAGCAGCCCCAGAACGCGCCTCGCCGCGCTGCTCTCCCCTACACCTCACGGCACCCCCGAAGTGCCCTCCGACGTCGCCGACTCTGCCGACGAGTGGGAGGAGGAGTGGGACACGGCGTACGACGACGTCCCGCTCTCGCCGCTCGTCGCGCCCGCGCCGTGCGCCTCCTCGCCCCCGCCCTCGCCCATCGCGGCCCTCGAGGTCCCCGCGTACTTCCCGCCCACGCCCGTCGCGCTCGCCCGCGCCCAAAAAGCCCTCCCGCCCACGCCCGCGCCCGCGCTCCGCTCGCGCTGGTCCACCTCCACCCTCGCCTCCGTGCACTCCGCGCACGCCCGCGCCCCCGCCTCACCGCGCGCGCCCGCGTTCGCGTTCGCGCGCCGGTACTTCCCGCAGGGCCCCGCCAAGACGGCCGTGCTCGGCACGGCGAGCCTGGGCAAGAAGGCGAAGGCGACGGGCCGGGGGAAGGGCCGGCGGCTGACGCCCGCGGACGTGCGCGTCGTCGGGCTCGGGCGCGATGCAACGCCGACGCCGCCGACGCCCGCGTCCGCGCAGTACGCGTCGTACCCCGCGCCGCCGACCCCCGCGCTCTACGCCGCGTACACGACGCAGCGCTCGCCCAAGCGGCGCGCCTCCTTGGCGCACTCCTCCGGCGCGTCGAGCTCGGGGCACAGCGAGGCGGGGAGCGACTGCAGCGAGGGCGCGGGCATCAAGCGCAAGCCGATCCCTGTGGGGCTCTTCCTGCGGTAGTCCTCACCCTTATCTTGACTTCGACTTCGACTTCCGCCCATTTGCTTTGGAGCGTGCTCGCTCTCGACCTGTATTCTAGCATGTACACGAAATAATTTATCTGTTTGCTGGAACTTGTTTTCCACTTCCGAAGTTGACATTCAATGATACTTGGTATTACACCACGTCCGAGTCCCACTTCCAGCTTCCCTCGAATAGTAGTACAAGCATGCGAGGTACGAGCCCAAATTGGTTGCAGTGTCTGTTTATAAGAGACTAGAAAGACTCCCAATTAAGCACCACTCACCACAGAAGACAATTGCCTAATCAATACTCTCTCCTGGCGAGCCAGACCGTGGTGATGGCGGCCCGAATAGGCTAGGCGAGTCATTTCGTATTGATTGCTCCAACTCAGAGATATCCCTCTCTCCCTCTGTGGCCCCCGGATCTATTTCATTTGGCGGGCCAAATTCCGGCCCGGATAGGTCCGGTGAGTTACTTCGTATAGATTGCCCCGACTGAGAAAGGTTCCTCTCTTCCTCTGTGTTTCCCGGATCCATTTCATTCGGTGAGCCAACCTGTGACCACCCCACAAGGGCCAATCTTTCCAGCTCCTCTAGGACAGCTTGCCCAGCCGCATCAGACCGAGTGGATCCATACGGTGGGATTACTGTATCTGCCGGTGTGTCATGGTTGGGGCTATCCTGCAACTGGGGCAACTGGGGCAATTGCCAGTCACTGTTGTGGTCATATATAGATATGATATCAGGATCAGGCTGCCAGTTCTGCCAGTGAGTATGCCCCCAGTGCTCGAAAGCAGCTGGACGGAGCAAGACTCCTGTTGGTTCAGGCTCATGGTAGGGTATCAATGGTAGCTCCTCAGTACTCAACCGTGGATTGGCGGAAACCAGGGGTGTGAGAGTAAGTGGGTGGTGGTTGGGAGAACCAGGTATCTCTATTTCCTGAGCACTCCCTATCTCAGGTCCCCCAGGGATTTCTTGGGGCCTTCTGAATATCCCATGCAAGGATTCTTCCAGGTCTTGGATCTTCGACTCTATATCTGCTTGGAAGGTACTCCAGGCTTCTGTTATGCTGAGTGATTCTGGTAGCCCTAGCAGATTTCCCATGTCTCCTTTTATATGCCTTGCAATTTTTTCGAGAATCTCCATAACAGTCTCCAAGCACCCTGTGATGTCTGCAGCAGCTGTTGATACCTCTCCTCCTATCTGTCGAGTTTCTAGCACAGTTCTGGAACTGTATGCTGCAACAAGCAGGGCATCACCAAAGTGTTCCAGTAATATACGCCGAAATAAAGGAGACAGCTTATCCTCCACATTTTTCTTGAACCCGCCATGCCAAATTTGTACTGCAATGGATAGGCTGCATTTTACCAGACGAAGGAAAGTCAAAAAATTGATGAATGTGCCAGTGAACTGAAATGTGATCCAAAGCTTGGAGAGGGCACCAACGATGCAGCCTATGGTCTCTTCAACATGGCTCCTGAACCGATATGGGGTTGTTCTGGAGAAGTCTGTGTCCCATATGCGTCGTGTGATAGCTTGTACCTTCTTAATGTGGGCCTTGCCTGGAGTCATGGCAAGGACAAAATCCAGCCAAACTAGTGGATCATTGCGCAAGATCAATTTCCAGTCATTTGTACTTGAAAGCTTGTCCACAATTGAGACATAAGGTCCCTCCATATACTCTAGATATTTTAGGGCTACTTGGCCCATGAGAGCTATTGTGGAGTTCCTAAGAAGAACTGTCTTTAAAGTCTCATCCCCAAACCAGTGTTGGGAGTAGTACAAAACAAAGAAGGCAAGCCGAGAGACATTGCAGCCAACCAACGATAGTGCATGCAAAATTACTTGAAGTGTCCCTTCACTTGGTTTTTGATGAAGCCCTCTAGCATGTACCAGAGCTTGCAACAGATCATCCACAACAAGGATGAGGTTAGCATCCCACCTCGACTTTGTCAGGTCCATGCGACTTTCGGCTGGATACTTGATGACATGGTCCAAAGCTTCGTAAATCCATGATGCATCTCTCAATTTTGCATTGGTCTTGAGAGGCTGGAACTCTTCACTAAAATTGCTTTTTGTGACTCGGACAACCAGAAGGGCAATATTTGTCCAATTGAACCGAGGGTGGGCAAGACTGCTGCTACCAGTGGTACTTCGGAAATGCAGTATACTGCAAAACTGGTAGATTTCTGTTTTTAATTCCCGATGTTTCAGTCTATCAGTGGTAAATTCACTTGAGAAGGAAATGGTGAGTCTGGCAAATCTGGCTGCCACAATATGGTCTATTGTGTTGGTTGCCAGACGTGAGGCAAGACTCTTGAAAAATGTGGTTAGATGGTCAATTATCTTGTCACTTTTAATACTAATCTTCAACAATGACACATGCATAAAAGAGTTGTGAAATCTCACCTTTTATCCATGTGGATCAGATCCTTATGAGCTGGTTGAGAACCGAGGAATGCAATCATGCAAAGCAGGTAATTTGCAAAATTGACAGGATCCAACACAAAAGTAGTGTCCTCGGGAAGGTGGGAGAGGAGTGCTGTTAATTCTGCCTTGTGTAAGTGATAATGGCTGTCAGGGGAGCCCCCGCTCCGGCCCCCGTTCCGGTTCCGGTTCCGGTTCCGGCTCCGGTCTCCGCTCCGGCCCCCGACCCCGCCTCCGCTCCGACCTCCGCCCCAGTCCCCGTTCCCTCCGTCGCTCCCCCCGTCGCTCCCTCCGCCCCCGCTCGCCCGCTCCCGCGACCCCGCCGGAACTCCGGTTCCGGATACCACGTGGCCTGTGACCGCGCACGGGACCTATGCGCGTCACTCCGGTTGCTCCGATCACCCCGCGCACGTGCTACTAGTCAGTAGGTATTTTAGGCGGCTCCGGGCGTGGGAATCCTCAGACGTTCTTCTCTTCGGATTCCCCACGCCAGGTGCGCTATACTTGTACTCAGTAGCACGGCCTGTCAATTAACCTTCGGATTCCCCACGCCAGGACCCTTGACTTCTCGGGCCGCGTGGTTGCCCTTACAGCAGAAGAACGTCTTCTAGGGATTAACCGGTCAAGATTGCGAAGTTCGGCGTCGACGGCTCGGACAGCTCAGATAGCGCCCCCGCCTCGCCCCATTCGAATCTTGCCCCCTCCTCCCCCCGCATCGTCGCCGACATGCCCGGCAGTACCCCCGTCGGAGCTTCCGGAGCTCCGGTTCCGGACCCGACCGCGGACGCCCGGATGTCCGCTATCGAGGCGAGCCTCGCGCGCTTGACCGCCCTGGTCACCAACCTACAACCCGCACCTGCTCCGGCCCCTGCGGCACCCGCTCCGGCCGCGAGTCCAGGCTTATTCCCGGAGTCCACCTCCTCGAACAAAACGGTCCTCCGACCGAACCCCCCGTTCGTCTTCGACGGCGACCGGACCCAAGGCCGCGCGTTCCTGCACGCGGTCCGGACATACATCCGGTTGGTTCCGGAAGGCTTCCGGGACGCCTACGGGGATCCCTCCGAAGACAAGGCCATCCGGTTCGCCATGTCCTTTATGGCGAAGGATGCGGCGCAGCGCTGGGCCGAACGCCAGAGCGCCAAGGAGCCCTTCCCCTTCCTTCTCTGGGAGGACTTCGAGCGGGAGTTCCGCCTCCGGTTCATCGAGGAGAACGAGCAGGACCACGCCCTGCACAAGCTCGAGTCCCGCGCGTACCACATGGGCAACCGGGACATCTACCGGTACACCGACGACTTCGAGGACCTCGTCGACCTCGCCGGCTTCGAAGACCAGCTCATCAAGGTCACGAAGTACAGGACCGGACTCGACCCGGCGATCAACCTCGCTATCACCGGCTCGAGCGACCCTCCGCACCTCGAGGACTACCCCGGCTGGCGTCTCCGGGCGTACCGCCAGTACGAGTCGATCCAGCGCTCGAAGATCGGCTCGACCGGAACGTCCGGAAGGACCGCGCACGCCCCGAACCGTGCCCGGATGATCCCGGTTTCCGTCCCGGCCGCTCCCTCCGCCCCTCCGAGGTTCGCGGCGCCCCCGCTCTCCGCTCCGGTTCCGATGGACGTCGACCGGACCCGCGCGCGCGCTGCCCCCCGTCGCGGTTGCTTCCGCTGCGGCGACCCGAACCACTTCGCCCGGGACTGCACCGTTCCGGTCGACATCCGCGCGGTCGACGTGCTGGATGAGGTGATCCGGCAGCTAGACGGCGAGCTGCTGGAGGAGCTGCTGGCTCGCGTTGCGTCGTCCGAGGCCGCCGCGCAGCATTCCGCTGCCGCGGCTGCTCCTGGTCCGGAGGATTTTCCCCTCCGCGACGAGTGAGCAGTGCGCCCTCGTTCGCGTCCCCCAATCGTTTCGCCGTCCTGTGTAATGAGTCTGACAATATATCTCTTGCACCTTCCGAAACGATAGACGCACCCCCCAGCCCGAGCGCTCCTCCGGTCGCTCCGGTAGCTCCGGTTCCGGCCCCTCCGGTTCCGGTTGCTCCGGACTCCGGAACCGCTCCGGTCCCCCCGGCAATCCCGCGTGCACCACGGAAGCCCTCCTGGGAGCGAAGGCTCCCGAAGCGCTACACCGTCGCGGCAATCCCGGCCCCCCAACTCGCTGCACCTCCCGCTCGAGTTCACGTCCACCGATAGCGCTGCGAAGCTCTCGACCAACGGGCTCGTGGACTGTGGCGCGACTTCCGAATTCATCGACTCGGAGTACGTCGCTGCCAATCAGTTCCCGGTCCGACGGCTTTCGCAGCCGATCCCGGTCTTCAATGTAGACGGCAGCCCCAATGAGGCCGGCTACATCCGGGACATCGCGGACGTGGTTCTCACGTACAAGGGTCACAGCGAGCGCGTCCAACTCGCGGTCACGCGCCTCGGCAAGGAGAAGCTCATCCTCGGGTATTCCTGGCTCCGGAAGCACAACCCGGAGATCAACTGGGAAACCAGATGAGCCGCTGCCCCGCCGGTTGCGCTACGTGCACCACCGAGGCTCGTTCCGAGCGCCGTGCGGCTCGCTCCGCCGCGCAGTTGCTCAAGCGGCTACGCTCCGGTCCGGTTCCGGCGATCTGCGTCGTAGACGTGGAGGACCGATCGGACGAGGACGAGAATGACTCCGAAGACTCCGGTACCGAGGACGACGACTACCAGATCGAGGAAGGGGACCGGATATTCTATACCCGGTTCACCCCTTCCGAAGACATCCGGGCCACCGGAACCGTTTCACAGCGGTTAGCGGAGGCGTTCGCCCGGAACTCCGCGCCCCCTCCGGACACCATTCCGGAATGGGCCCGGGAGTTCGAGGACGTCTTCAACCGGGAGTCGTTCGACTCGTTACCGGAGCGCCGGACATGGGACCACGCTATCGAACTCGTCCCGGATTCGAAGCCCGCGAACTGTAAGGTCTACCCGATCTCTCCCCTCGAGCAGCGCGAGCTCGACGCGTTTATCGAGGAGGGATTGGCGACCGGACGGATCCGGCCTTCCAAATCCCCGATGGCGTCCCCCGTCTTCTTCGTCAAAAAGAAGGACGGAGGCCTCCGGTTCGTCCAGGACTATCGCGCGCTCAATGCGATGACCATGAAAAACCGGTACCCGCTCCCTTTGATCAACGATCTTATTAATCGATTGAAAGGAGCTCGGTACTTCACGAAGCTGGACGTCCGGTGGGGTTTCAACAACGTCCGGATCCGCGAAGGCGACGAGTGGAAAGCCGCGTTCCGGACTAACCGGGGACTCTTCGAGCCCTTGGTGATGTACTTCGGCCTGACCAACTCCCCCGCGACCTTCCAGACAATGATGAACGACATCTTCCAAGATCTCATCTTGTCCGGGGACGTCATGATATACCTCGACGACATCCTCATCGCCCATTCCGACCTCACGCGCCACCGGGAGATCGTCCGGGAGGTCCTCCGGCGGCTCCGGGAGCACAAGCTCTACTTGCGCCCGGAGAAGTGTGAGTTCGAGAAGTCGTCGATCGAATATCTCGGGGTGATCGTCTCTCACGACCACGTGGAGATGGATCCGGTCAAGGTCGCCGGAGTCGCCGCTTGGCCGGTCCCGGAGAACAAGACGGACGTGCTCCAGTTCGTCGGGTTCACGAACTTCTACCGGAGGTTCATCCGGGACTTCTCCGACATCGCCCGGCCCCTGTTCGACTTGTCGAAAAAGGGCACCGCGTGGCGTTGGAGCGAACCGGAGGCCACCGCTTTCCAGGCGCTGAAGGACGCGGTGACCACGGACCCCGTCCTGATCCTTCCGGACGAGGCCCGGCCGTACCGGCTCGAAGCGGACAGCTCCGATCGGGCTTCCGGCGCGGTTCTCTCTCAGGAGGGTCCGGACGGGAAGTGGCATCCGGTAGCGTTCTACTCCAAGAGCTTGAGTCCGGTCCAGCGCAACTACGAGATCCACGACAAGGAGATGCTCGCGATCGTCCGCGCGCTCGAGGAGTGGCGACACTTCCTCGAGGGCTCGCAGCATCCGGTGGAGATCTGGACCGATCACAAGAACCTGGAGTACTTCCGGAAGTCGCAGAACCTCAACCGGAGGCAGGCGCGGTGGTCGCTGTACCTGTCCCGGTTCGACTTCACGCTGCACCACAAGCCCGGGCGCCTGATGGGGCGACCGGACGCGCTGTCGCGTCGCCCGGACCACGGAGCGGCTCCGGACAACCAGGACGTCACCCTCCTGTCTCCGGAGCTCTTCCATGTCCGCGCGATCGAAGGTGTAGTGGTGACCGGACCGGAACGTCCGGTGCTCCGGGACATCCGGGACGCGCTTGCGCGTGGTCCGGACCTCGAGGACCCCCTCGCTATCGCCGCACGAGAGGCCCTCAACGTCCGGGGCTCCCGGTCGCTCCGGTCCGCGGAGTGGCGTGTGGACGACGGGCTGCTCTACTTCCGCGGCAAGATCGTGGTCCCCCGGGATCACGACCTCCGACGCCGGATCTTGGAGCAGCACCACGATACCCGTGTGGCGGGGCATGCCGGCCGCTTCAAGACGTTGGAGCTCGTCTCCCGGAACTACTGGTGGCCCCAGTTGTCCCGACACGTCGGCCGGTATGTCGCGACGTGCGACTTGTGTTGTCGCACGAAGGCGCTCCGGAAGCTTCCGGTCGGTGAGTTGCACCCGACGGAGGTTCCGGAAGAGCGCTGGAGCACGGTTTCGGTGGACTTCGTCGTCGAGCTTCCGGAAGCTCACGGGTACGACGCGGTGATGGTCGTCGTCGACGCGCTCGGGAAGCGTGCGCACTTTAACGAGTGCCACACGACCCTGGACGCCGTCGGAGCTGCGCGGTTGTACTACCGGAACGTGTGGAAGCTCCACGGGACCCCGGAGAAGTACATCTCCGACCGGGGTCCGCAGTTCATCGCGGAGTTCACCCGGGAGCTGTGGCGCCTCATCGGAGTCGCTCCGGCGACCTCCACGTCGTACCACCCGCAGACCGACGGTCAGACCGAGCGCGTTAACCAGGAGATGGAGCAGTTCATCCGGCTTTTCACTAACTACAAGCAGGATGACTGGGACGAGCTCCTTCCGGCCGCCGAATTCGCCTACAACAACCACATCCACTCGTCGACGCAGCAGGTCCCGTTCATGACCGACACCGGACGGCTCCCCCGGATGGGGTTCGAGCCGAACGGGCTGCGCTCGAAGGTGGAAGCGGTTAACGAATTCCGCGACCGGATCGCCTCCGGAGTTTCCGAAGCCCGGGCGGCGCTCGTCAAGGCTAAGGAGGAGTATAAGCGGTACTACGATCGCCGGCGCACTCCGGCGCCGGAGATTAAGGTAGGCGACCGGGTCTGGCTGGACGCCTCCGACATCCAGACCACTCGCCCCTCCGCTAAGTTCGCGCACCGCCGCTTGGGGCCCTTCCGGGTGCTCCAGGTCATCGGGCGGGGCGCGTACAAGCTCGAGCTCCCTCCCCGGCTTTCGCAGCTCCATCCGGTCTTTCCGGTCGTCAAGCTTGAATTGGCTCAGGACGACCCCTTCGAGGGTCGGACTGGCTATGACGAGCCTCCGCCGGTCCTCCGCGGTGCTCCGGACGCTCCGGACGCTCCGGGCGCCGCTCCGGACGAACCACCCGAGTGGGAAGTCGAGGCGATCGTGGACGCGAAGTACCGGTGGGGCTCGCTCTGGTATTTCGTGCAGTGGAAAGGTTATAATTCCTCTCATGATTCGTGGGTTAAACACTCCGACGTTTTCGCTCCGGAACTCGTCGCAGATTTCTACCGGAAGTACCCCGCCGCACCACGCGCCATCACGACCGCCACCTTCGACTCCCTCCCCTTCCGGGACCCCGACGTCCATGTCCGGACGATGCGTCGAGGCGCCGCATTCCAAGGGGGGGATGGTGTCAGGGGAGCCCCCGCTCCGGCCCCCGTTCCGGTTCCGGTTCCGGTTCCGGCTCCGGTCTCCGCTCCGGCCCCCGACCCCGCCTCCGCTCCGACCTCCGCCCCAGTCCCCGTTCCCTCCGTCGCTCCCCCCGTCGCTCCCTCCGCCCCCGCTCGCCCGCTCCCGCGACCCCGCCGGAACTCCGGTTCCGGATACCACGTGGCCTGTGACCGCGCACGGGACCTATGCGCGTCACTCCGGTTGCTCCGATCACCCCGCGCACGTGCTACTAGTCAGTAGGTATTTTAGGCGGCTCCGGGCGTGGGAATCCTCAGACGTTCTTCTCTTCGGATTCCCCACGCCAGGTGCGCTATACTTGTACTCAGTAGCACGGCCTGTCAATTAACCTTCGGATTCCCCACGCCAGGACCCTTGACTTCTCGGGCCGCGTGGTTGCCCTTACAATGGCGCCGTGAAGGGAGGACACGAAGTGCCCATCTCCAGAAAGGGTCTGATGGTGAAGTTCTGAGACAAGCTGCAGAACCTTTAAGAGCGTCAACTACTCTGTACAGCTCAGTGGCTGGGATCATGCTTGCTCCTGGACCATTAGCTGGACCATCAGGGATGGAAGATAGATGGTAGGTACCAAGAAATTCTTCAAGGCCAGAGTCATTGTCCCTGCTGTTGATTTTCAAGATTCCATATGCCTTTCCACAAAGAATGGCACGTTGCAATAAGCCTTCCCGGACGGTCATGATCTTTTTCTCGTAGTCAAGACTGAAACAAGCGATAAATGTGTCTGATAGACGGATCAAGGGTGCATCTGGGATCAAGTTCAAGGGCCATTGTATCTCTAGATGTGCTGCAACACTGGCAGCAGTGGTGATGATCTCTGGATCTGTTGAGGTTTCTAAAACCCATAGGATAGCAGATGTTGCTGATGATGGTTCTTCTGACTCATTTTTGTCAAAAGAAGCAATCGATTGCTGACCGATATCATTAGGGGATGATATCTGGGTGGTGAAGTTGCTTTCAGGGTTGTGAAGATGATCCAATCCCAGGAAGTTGGTGGCAAACACCCCCAAGACAGCATATAAATCCCTGCAAACTTGAACAATCCATTTTTTTATACCAGTACAAGCTTTGAGAAACATCTTCTGTTTAGTCTCTGGGATAATTCTGATCAAATAACCTGCCAGAGGAGTTTGGAATGGAGAATCAGGATAGATAACCGCAGATATGGTGAGAAAGATGTAGAGACTGATTCCAAGGCATGTAAGGAATAGAACAATACTGGCAATTGAGTGATGTATAGGCCACAAGTATATTGACAAGGCTGCTGCAAAGAAGAGGAGTGAGAGCTGCTGGAGCAAGGGAGATATCTGCATGACAAGGTTGAATCTCCATTTGTGCATGCCATCAATTTTTCTCTGGCGCTCCAGACACCGTTGTTCAATATTGCCACGGTCTCCTGCAGCAGCATAATACATCAACCACTGCTTTCCGAGGACAGCCAGAAATGCAGCAAGGAGTGTTGAAAATAGGCTCATATAGAGAAGAACTTGAACAGCAACAATAGTGGAAGATGGCCCATTCCATTCTGGGATGGTAGTTTCGGAATCAGTGAAAAGAGAGTTGTTGACATTATGGATGAGTAGCCGAAAGAGAGCCTGATTTATGGCATTGGGGTCCTGCTGAAGTCCTGGTTGAATTTGAATAATGAATGCTGAACTAACTGCAGAGAACAGTCCAGCCTTGTATGCAGCACAGGTCAGGCCCACAAAGAGAAACAAGAAATGATACACATACAAAGATCAGGGATGTTTCCAAGTCTGAGCTGTATTGATGTTGTAGTTCCTTGTCATACTCCTCTGATACCCCTTTGTATGCATTCCAAAACAGAGTCTTCTTATCGATGGCTGCTTTTGGGGCTAGCACTTCAGCCACCTCATTCAGCCTGTTCTGGATTCAGTGATTGAATGCTGAGATATCATGTAAATATTTGCCTGTCCAACTGTCGGGCATTGATTTCACCCAAATCCGCAAAGCAGGCCTTTATGGCATTTATGAGTCTGCGTGAGGCATAAATAAGCTAACTATGCTTTGCGGATATGAAACATGAAATTTGAGATACCTTGTGTTTTCCGATGGTGACTCGCTCTGAGTTCTGCCCAGTAGCATGAGGTAGATATTCTCTGGCACTGAGAGGAGATAGTGGGCGACAGAAGCTAGGCAGACAAGAAGAGTAGTGCTTTTATCGATATCGTTCAAGGTCATGGGATCAACTTCTTCCCATCTAGTGATTCGTGATGTACAGCCCCACGGAATCCGGATCTGTGCCAACCGCTCGGGTGTCGGCGCGCCAGGGTTCTTGCATGGTGTGTTGGTATCTTCTATCTTGTCGAGATCTGTTCCCAGGAAATCAGAAACTATCCAGAATAAGATAACGAGTACTCAGTATGCAAACCTCGACGAAGTTCAATGGTAAAGCGCCAGACACAAGCTGCCTCATACATCAGCCCGTCTCCGATGTGCTATTACCGCGGCATCCGTCTCGTTCGATGAATAGGATGTCTCCGATTCTAGACATACTTAATGGGCCCGACGCTGGAAGCTCCTGTTCTCTGCCCGATTTGGGAACATCGTCGCATGCGAAGGGCTGCGAAGCCCGATGCCGGAGGCAGAGGCGGTTTCTAGCAGACAAGTGAGGTCTAGTAGCAATGCCAATTTGCAGTACCCAAGATACAAAGCTGTTGTCGTAATAAACGGATAGAAGAAACAGAGAACTGAGGCAGCCGACGGCGCTGCGAGCTGGGCGCCCCGATGGGATGTACGGCCGTGCGAGAAGGAAGTGGGAAGTCTGACTGGAGAGGCGGGTTCGACTCGACAAGGCACTTTGTCGTGTATATGCTCGCGGTTGTTGTAAGGGGGACGCGAACGTCAACGTGGGCGAGTTCGTACCCGCCCAAGAGACGCGCATTACGAACGGAGCCACGCACCGCCCTTGCAGGCATGCGCTGGCAGCGTGGGCAGGGACTATGCGTCTGCTGGTGTGGATTCCGGTGTCTCGTAGGATGCGAAGATGCGAAGATGCCAAGGGGGCGGCGTGCACAACTCGTCCACGTCCACGGAGACTTGTCGCAGTCGAATCGGGTGCGTGCTTTCGCTCCCTGAGCGGACACGGCACAGTCCTACGGCTATCGACTTAATGGACTACTCGCCCGCCTTCTCGGCCCGCCCTCGCCGCAGCCCGCCGCCGTCGACGGCGCAGTCGCAATGCCTGCCGCCGCCCTCGACAGACGACGCCGCCGACACGCACCCGTGCCGCACGAGCAGAGCCCCCCGCGACCCCGCGGGTCGCTGTGCTCGTGTGCTCGTGCGGCTCCGGTCCGGTGATGACGTGGCGACGACGGCGGGCCCGAAGGTGCTGCATCGTGCAGCGATCAGAGTACGATATCGATGGCGAACTTGTGGCGAACGGTTGTGTGGGGAAGCGCGGCGACCAATGGGGGTGCCTGGGGACAATTCGTTTACGAAGCCGCAGCTGCGACCCTTCACCCGTCCCGAAAGGTTGGGGGCACAACACACTACGTCCACAAGGGCATGCATATGGTCGGATGGAGGGACGAGCAGCCGGCGTGGGCAAAGCAAGGAAGAGGTCCCCGCTGCATCAGGCAGGAGCCGCGACGACGCGGATGCTAGGCACCAGCCTGTGTACTGCGGCGCCATGTGGCGGCTGATTGTCGAGGCGAGGGTAAATCTGAGTTACAGCTGGCTCGATGAACGCGGAGAGTACCACCGCGCGACGCAGATGGCCTCACGCGGAGGCTTGTAGTAGGCGCAGATAAGTGGACGATAGGGCGCTCCGGAATGGCGAAATGCACCCTAGCACCAAGCACGAAGCCACAGAGGTTATCGGCGCATTGCGAGACCGCGCGGTTGGTGTTACGAGGGGAAAGGTCGAGGAAGGTGGGACCGAAACTGCGCATCGAGTTATGTGCGCTTTGACGAGTGTGCCGGTCTATCTCGCTAGATCAGGCGGGCAACTTGAAGCAGGACGAAGTCCGTGTAGGCGGGCCTATGCGGAGCAGATGGGGATGAACGCAACAACAACACACTCGAAACTAGGCGCGCCAGCGAACGTTCTCATCACAAAGAGCAACGGGAAGGGATGATGGAAGAAGGAACAGGGTTCTTGGTCGGATGCTACTGAACGCAGGACCGCGAGGGCGGAGGGTGCGAGTGTATGTAAGTCGATTGCGTCCGCTGCTCAGGGCTGGTGGCGGCTCTCGGATCGAGATAGAAAGGCGGGGGCGGCGCGGCCGCGTGAAGTAGGCGGACAACGTAGAGGCGGACCGTGAGCGAAGGGCAGACGTCATCGGTGGAAGAGTGAATATAGGCCTTAATCGCTGGCCCTGCGTTGCCGTGGTTGTGTCCGCCTTCGTCTCGAAAGAGTCGGATTCCATGCGCCAGCTCTGCTCCGAAAGAGGTCACGGCAGAGTGGACTCGATGGGCTCAGGCGCGGAAGGGATGCCTCATGGTTCGTCGTCGAGGGCGGGCTCGATCACCTCAGCGGGATAGATGCGGGCTCCCGGCCGATGCGCAGCAAGTACGCCAGCGATTGGTGCGGAAGGTGGAATAAGCGGGGAGCGCTGCTCAAGTCGGTCGCTCGAGCATACCGCGTACGGAGGCAAACTCATGGCAGAGCCAGAATCAGCTAAGCGGCGGGGAGACGGGAAGGAGCACATACCGCGTCGGATGGGAGTAGCGCATGGTAAGTAGATCACACCATCAAGACAGCGACGAAGGACATCGACTGCGTGATCCAGGTCGCAGAGGCCGACGGACAGAGGGAGCGGCGGCGCGGGTACTATGAAGATCCAGCTCGGCACGCAGCAGGCTCTTCTGAAGTGAAGCTGGAGCGTGATTGGATATGCGTCGTCGGAGTGACCCATAGAGCCTCGCCGTCCCACGGGAAGGAAGCTCTCCGTAGCTCTCCTTATTTCGGTTCAAGGCTGTGATAGCAGCGGCTGGGCTACGCGGTTTCGTACTGTGGTCTCGTCCACGGGCCTTGGACTAAACGCCTAGGTCGAATGGGTGCTCGCTGCCCTTGACTTTGCATCGTAGCTTGCGCGGGAGAAAATCCGACATGAGAGACAGATTACAGCAGCAGAAGGCTTTATAGGCGGCGAAAGGTGGGGTCGTCCAGTCCATTTCGTTTGCAGACGGCTTCGGCGACGGCTCCCAAAAGTGTACACGTCGGTACCCTCTGAGGTCGCTTCGTAAAGGCAGGCAGTGACAGAAGTCCGTCCTGGACGGTCCATGGAATCAAAGGAATCTCTGCCCATTGGTACGGGCGTTACTGCAAACTGAGCTTTCCTGAGTGAGAGTGGCTTGAAAATGAGAGGATTCAGACTTTCGTGATGTGCACCGCCACTGCTGCACAGCCAAAACCGGGACGTTGACCAACGACTCGGAGCGCGCTGGGATTTTCACGTCTTGAATCCACACACCGCGAGAGAATTGTCCTCATGCATGCCCAGCCCAGGGCTCGGTTAATGTCGGATTCCAATGCATTCATCGAATCAAGAAAACGTCGCTGGTATCCGTACACTGGCTCTGATCAGGCTCTGATACATGGTACTGATACATATTATCCATAGATCAAGACCTCTGCTCCTACACTTCGCTCTTCTTCAGCTACCGTAGCAGCCTGCACTCTTTGGTGGAACACAATCCGACTCCTCGCGGCCAGGACCATCGCTGATCAGCTAAGACGCGAAGCAGCACGTCGGAGTCTTTGTCCAGCCCGATGAGGCCCTCGCGCGCGGGGGATCAATGGCTCGAACGCGACGCCTCCACTCGGGACATTCTCCTTCGCGGCGCGGGGCGTGTCGGTCGTCTTCCCGTGTGCGAACGCAAGTATCGCCTCCTTCGCGTCGACCGGCGGCTTCTGCACGGGCGTCGAGCGGGTGACATTCATAGTCTCGCTGAACCAGTCCATCAACGAGGTATCCTTGCCACGGTGCGAGGGCTGCTGGCCGGAGAGGCACGTCGTCCGAGCAAGGCCCGCAGGCCCTCCGGTCGGGACGTTCTCCTTCGTGACGTGTCGGGGCGTAGTACCACTCGTGCCCCCTCGCGCGTATCCAAGTATCGCCTCCTTCGCGTCGACAGGCGTCTTCCGCACGGGCCCCGAGGGTGTGTCACCCATTATCTCGCGGAACCAGTCCATCAGCGAGGTATCCTTGTCGCGGTGCGAGGGTTGCTGGCCGGAGAGGCACTCCGGCGTCGTCTCGTCGAGCCCATTCATGCGAGCAAGGCCGGCAGGCCCTCCGGTCGGGATGCTCTTCTTCGTGGCGTGTGGGCGCGTGCCACTCGTGCCCCCTCGCGCGTACCGGAGTAACACGTCCTTCGCGCTCCGATCAATCGGTGCCGCCACGGGCGTCGAGTGTGTGCTACCCGTCGTCGGTGCAGTACCCTCGCGCGGCTGCGCGGGCTGTTGGAGTTGGGGGCGCGATGCCGTCGTGTGGCCCGCCCCATTGCCGCGATTGAGGGTGGCAAGCAGGTGTCTGAGCTCGAGGGTGGCTGCGGATGTGGATGAGGCACTGGCAGCGGGAGTCTGCCCCACTGTGGCCGGGACATTCTGCGCGGTAAGGACTCCGCGACGGCTCCGACGGTCGGCAAGAGATGCTTTGGCCATGTCTACTTTGGTGTCGCTGCAAGTCCCGGCAAATAATGGTGAGTGCCACTCTAAAGACCAAAGCGACGAAAGACTCACTGGAGTTAGGTTGTGCTTGGTTCCTCTGGGTAGATGAAGAGATTTTCTCTCCCCGTACGCCCGGTCAAGCGCGGGTTGTAATTAGAATGGGAAGTGGGTCCAGACTCAGAGTGGTGCTCCGAGCAGGCGGGTGGCACACCGTCAGAATAAGCCCTGAGTACCGTGAGTAGCCGTAGGGCGTCAAGGAATGACCCAGGAGCTGACTATCTCTTGTATGCAGTGTATCGCGACCAACACAAGCTTCTGCGTGCGGGAATGGTGGAAGTTGCGGACTGGAAACTTGATCCACGTGATCGTATTGGGGACCATTTTAAATCCTCCGCCACTTTCCGCCACACTCCGCCACAATGCACAGACCCGTTCTGGTAACTGGTGTAGCACCATTCTCCGGTCGCGCTTTGCTTGGGCCTGCGCTGTCAACAACGAGTGGCGTCCTGAATATAGATAAAGTCTACATTGTGCGCCCGAAGCACCCAACATCAGCCGGGGTATATCGGCGCCTGCGGAAATAGCTCGACCATGCATCGAGGCGCAAGCTGCTCAGCAATTACTACCCCGTCTCGACGCTCATCTCTGCCTTACAACCTAAACGTTAGAAACAAAACTGGAATCGAGACCAATGACCATTGACTTGCGCCAATGTTCGGTTTCTTCTACCCATCGTGAGCTGCACTTGGATACGACTTGTTGCTCCAATACTAATCGCATTTTAAGGCCCTACAGTGCTACACTTCGGTTGAAGGAACCAGATGCATCTGAACGCGGTCACGAGGTCAGAAGCGTTGTACGGCAGGTCGCGGCATCTCATACCAAGTTGTTTTAGTAGTAAGTAGTACGCATCACCGGACGCCCGATACTCCGCGTGACATAAATGGCACATATTTAGGCGTTCAGGCCAAGTTCAGTCTCTGTATCTCTCTACATCCTGTGGTCTTCGAAGTTTTTGAAACCTGCTCGGAATCCGGATGGGCTGTGCGATTGCTGCGAGCCGCTTCAAGCCTGTGTCCAGTAGATTCATCGGTCGTCCTATCTCGCACTATATAAAGTGAAACTCCTATTCTATTTGTGTGGCCGTCCTGCACAACTTCTGCGTGGAAAGGTCCGGACGCCCGGGACGATAAGTACCGCGCATCCCGCGTGCGCAAGACGGATCTCTCCCCAATCACTCAACCATGCTCACCCCAGAGCAGAAGTCGCATTTCCTAACCCACGGCTTCATCCATCTGCCCAACTGCTTTTCCCGTGAGGCGTCCGAGGCTTTCACCGCCAACCTATGGACCCGCCTCGGAATGTCGCCCGACGACAAGTCCACCTGGCACACAGAGCGCACGAACATGCCCTCGCACAACGCCGTCCTCGTCTCCGAGTTCGCGCCGAAAGCATGGAGCGCCATCTGCGAGCTCGTCGGCGGAGAGGACCGCATCGCGGAGGAGACGAAAGTCTGGAAGGACAGCTTCATCGTCAATTTGGGGACGGAAGGGCAGAGGGAGGTGGGGTTCCGGGATCTGGACGGCTGGCATGTCGACGGCGATTTCTTCCTCCACTTCCTCGACTCGCCCGAGCAGGGGCTGCTCGTGATCCCGATCTTCAGCGATATCGCTCCAGGAGGGGGCGGGACCGCGATTTGCACGGATGGCATCCCAGTCGTAGCGAGGCATCTGGTATGTGCTGCTCTTCTCCTCCAATCTCCTCCTCATGAAGACGCCGCGCCCCCAGCACAACAACCCTGACGGCGTGACCCCATGGATGCACGTCCGCGGAACCCCCGAACCCACAGGCCCCGACCGTCTCTCGTTCTTCAAATCTGTCGTCGAAAATCGGGAGCTAGCATCGGACTCGAGCTTCCACGAGATGACGGGCGAAGTCGGCGATGTGTATCTGCTCCATCCGCTCATGGTGCACTCGGCGTCGAAGAACGCGACGCGGATCCCGCGCGTGATCACCAACCCGCCCGTGTCCCTCAAGGCGCCATTCAGATTCGGCGATGGGGTTGGGGGGGAGTACAGCCTGGTGGAACAGAAGACGCTGCGAGAGCTGGGTTTTCCTGAGGGCCTTGATGGATGGAAAATAGAGGGTGAAAGAGAGATGATTGTGCCGAGAAGGATCAGACGACAGGAGGAGATGAAAGAAAAGGAACGGGAGAGGCTTGCACGGGAGGGAAATGGGTACCCGATAGCGGTGGCGTGAGAACTGAGTACTATGATTTCGTTGTAATGACCTTGACGAATGTGGTGAACGACCTGCAAAACACCTGCACCTGGATAACAAATGGGCTCTGCGAGGGACTCGGGCTACCACGAGATCCCGCTGCACAATCAGCAACGGCGCGGTGCCTTGCCTCACACGCACTATTGCTGTGTCCGAAATCTCCCCACGTTCCATCGGCGAATAGCTCAGGGAACTTGTCTCCAAAGATTTTGAGCCACCCGTCCCCCCCACCGGACTTTGACGAAGGTCTGCGCGCAGGAGCAGTGACGACGGTCACGATACTGGTCGGGGGGATGTGGAGGCAGCAGCTGCGAGAGAAGGATCTTCAGGCCGAGCGCGCAGGGCATGAAAGGCTGAGACTTTTGCGATGGATGGCGCAAGAGATGGCGCCAACATGACTGGCTGCAGGATGTAAGTCGATTGTAAGCTCAAGAGACGATTTCTACGGACTGGGGTTGAGGTTCGTCAGTTCTAAGGCGAGTGTCGTCAGGTTTGGTAGGCAAGGGAGCGACAGTGACTCGAAGACCAAGATGTGAAAGACGCTGCCGAGGCAGATATTATTGATATGCGCATTGCAAGAAAAGATGGGTTCGAGTGTTTGGTCCGATCTCCGGGCTCCGCAAACGAATGAGCACAATTTTTATGCACAGATGGCGCTGCGGAGATAGAGCAGAGAATCGCTCTTGTTGTTCAATATTAATGGGGAACATGTTGGGGGGGGGCAAGAGGCCTGAGGCGGTGCCGAACGTATTTGCGTATGTTATTCTGACGCGCCTTTCTTCCCTCAGTTCCACCACTAGCCTTTTCTTGCATACTCGTTGTAAGTCTCCATCTGCTTTTAATACAGCCGCAGCGCCTCACGTCATGGACCAGTCTCCGTTGCTTTCCGCACGTGCCTTCTCGCTCGACGCGCTATGTCCCTCCCGTCAAGAAAGCAAGATACCTACGCCAACAAACGAAACAGACGAATCCTATCCGCCTCCGAGTCTTCTCCACCTCAGGACTCTGATCACCACATCCCGTACTCCCAGGCATCCGCAAGGCCGCTGAAGCGCCCTCGTCGTTCTTCAAATCCTGAAGTCTTCTTCCCTTCCAAGACCGACATCTCTGCAGTCAATTCCCCAGTGTCCCCATCAA
The DNA here is from genome assembly GCA_029282135.1 of Mycena belliarum. Classification (NCBI taxonomy): domain Eukaryota; kingdom Fungi; phylum Basidiomycota; class Agaricomycetes; order Agaricales; family Mycenaceae; genus Mycena; species Mycena belliarum. The sequence goes on from JARJCN010000016.1 coordinate 686,125, forward strand.
CGTTTGAAACTCCCTGCCCGTCCGCACTCACAGAAGAGCAGAAGTTCAAGCTCAAGTCGTCTCGCGGCCTCCCTATGCACCCCGACGAATTTTCTCCGCTTCCCACCACCCATGCAGTCAGGTCTCGTCGCACCTCCAGCAACATGCACAAAGAGAATGTCTCCTATCGCGCACCTAAAAAGCTTGAGCTCGACCCATATCTTGATAGTCCGTTTAATAGCCGCCCCAACTCCGCACGCCCTTCGCCGCAAAAACGCGCTTGTTCTTCTAATTCGACTAAACAACTACCCAAGTGCACCCTGTCCGATACGAACTACAACCCCAATATTTTCCAAAGCGCCAGCACTGCTAGCTCTCCTGCCCATTCGCCCACGCGCATTCGTCGTCCCTCTGCTCCTAGTCCGCCTCGCCCAGGCACCTGGGTTCCCAAAGAGACGATTTTTGGCGATTTTGACTTCGACTTCCATTCCGCGCTCTCAAGTGCCTTCTCACTTCCAATGAACGAAATCGACTTCAATCGCCCTCCATCGTCGCTCTCGTTCTACGGCGACTTGGACGCGGATCTTCTCGACGATGCGCAAGCCTTCTCGACTCCAGCCAAGACGAATCACGGATACTCTACAGCCGCTGACGAGGACACGGACGACGACTTTGGCGATGAAGAGAACGAACGCACGATCACCGTGGATACCATGGACGTCGACTCACCATCTCGAATGAAGGATGCTCCAACAAGCTTCAGCAGCCCATACAGCTCATTCTCCCCTCCATCTCCTTCCCGCCGCCCTCAAGAACGCGCATATATCCGCTCCCCGTCGTCGTCGTCTGAAGACTTTGACATGTACGACGACATCTCTCTTGGTCTTGGACTTCGCCTCGCCCCATTGGTGTCAAACAAAGACGAGCACTGGGCCTCGGTGTTGCATAACGATAGCAGGAAGCCCCGCGATGGAGACCTCAAAGAACTGTTTGAAGGTTTAGCTCTCGGTACGTCCTTTCTATGAGCTATTCCTTCGGCGATCTGATACCTCGAGCAGCTCCCAAAAGTCGCTTCCCCAACCACCGCACTCGATCTCTCGACTCCCCCAGCTCTCCTGCCGGAGGTGACTCGCCCTCGAAACCCAAAGGCCGAGACCGCCGCGGCACGATCCGCGCATCGGACTTCCCCAAGCACGCGTTCGTTCCACCCCGCCGGACGCGCAGCGGGACTGTCATCGGACCAGCAGCGCAAAGCTCGCATGCGGGCGCCCCCACTAACGCACAAACCGAGAGTATCGGCGAGGTGAGTGAGGACGAGGAGCTCTCCGGGTGGTGTTCGGATGGCTGGGAGGTCGCTGCACCGCCGTCGCCTATGGTCTCGCGCAAGCTTCTCTGGACGCCGCGGGATCCTGAGTCGACCCGCAGCCCTGACGCGCCTCAAAAGAGTCTTGGCCTGTTGCCGTCGCCTGTATTGCAGAGGGCGGTGTGGAAGAGGAAGGGGCGGGAAAGCGTTCATGCAGATGAGGACGAGGAAGAGGACGAGCTTTGATACGTTGCCGTGATTTGGTACGCGCCGTGCCTCTTTCCTGTGTTTCGCTGACGCTGGATACTTGACTGCTAGCTTTGTTCCCGGATAACAGCTTTCCCTTCCTGCGCTTGTTTTCCAAATCTCGTCCCGCTTCGCATTGCAGTCCCAGACACATCAAATAGTCTGTGTTCGACTTTTGTAGCATTTTTGAATGCATAAACGTTATTTGCACAAGGATCGCTTCACAGCTGTTTGCCCAAACAGGCGTTGAAACACGGCGCCGACGCTGCAGAGTCTCGCGAGCTTGGGTCGCGCGGGAGACTCTAAGGAGCGCCGAGCTCGCGGAGACGCCCGTCGATGACGCGCCTGCCGTCGGAGATACGTGGGTACTATGCAGAGAATGGAGGGCGCCATGGGGCCCGTGCCACCCGCGAGTTAGCCGCTAAGCACAGGGAGCGCGACCGCCGCAGCGCCGATGGTCCGCTCACGCTCTCGCCGCGCAAGCAAGGATGGTGAATCCCATGGTAATTCAAGTATTTCGATCAGGACACCATGAATCGAAAGAAAGCCACAGTCAACAGACATCGATACGTATCACGACTCTCAGAGTAACCAGAAAAGCAGACGCCAAGCGCTGCGTCCAAAACTTTTTGCCACCCCTTCCCCTTCCTTCTGGTTCCCTTCCCCACAACGGACACCACACCTACGCACCCCCTCCCGACTCCCACCTCCCCCCTAATACCGACGATCATCGTACCCCCCGCGGCCTCCCCGTCCCCCACGCTCCCCACGCTCCCCCCGGTCCCTATCATCATAGTCCCTCCCTCCCCCGCCCCCGCGATAATCGTCCCGCCCGCCCCTCCCTCCGCGGTCCCGGTCATCATAGTCCCGTCCCCCTCCCCCGCGGTAGTCATCGTACCGCCCGCCACCGCCTCCGCCCCCGCGCCCACCACGTCCCCCGCGGTCGTCGTAGTCGCGCGAGTAGCGCGAGTCGTACGGACGCGGGTCGTAGGGGCGTTCGTCTATAGAGAAGGGCACAGGTCAGCGTGGGGGCAGGGCAGGCGAAGAATCGCGAGGATCAGAAGGCAAGGAACAAGGCAGAAGGGAATGGGTAGCAGACAGGGCAATGAGCAGAATGTCTCGGAAACAGAAAGCATCTCCAGCCCGCCCACAAGGAAGTGGAAGGTGCAACGCGCGGACACAGCACGGAGAGCAGAACGAGATCGCTGAGTCCCGCCCGCATCCCAGAAGCCACGGGAGATGATACGTGGCTGTGCTGCCATGATGTCCCAAGGCAGAAGTACGATCCCCAATGTGGACAGAGGGCAGAGCCGCGAGATGTGAATGAGAGGAACAGCGCAGAGATGGGACGGAGGAGAAGGGGTGTGGAAGAAGAGGCAAGGAGGGGGGAAGAAGAAGGTGCAAGACGGTGAAGACCAGAAGACAGGGAGAAGTAAGAGCGAGAAAGGAGAGTAGATATAGCAAGAGCAAGACGGGTGCAAGCAAGCAAGAAAGACGGGAGACGAAAGAAGACTCACTGTCACCCCTCTTCGGTGGCCCGTAGTAGCGTCCCGGCGTCGGAGTGCGTGCGCGCCCGCGGCGGGCCTGGAGAAGGAGGTGGGTGTCAGTAAGCAGTAGCAGGCGCATAGGAGGGAACGCAGATGGCAAAAGGCAGGAAATGGAAGCGAAGGAGCGCCTCGTAGAAGGAACCGACGACGAGGGTCAATCCCTCGGTGTCCTCGTACCAAATCCTCATATCCTCCTCCGCCCCTGCAAGGACGCGCAGATCGCTTGCGCGTCGGCGTCCTGCTCCTCCCCAGCCCCGCGCATCAAAAACGCTGGCAGCCGCAACACGACGCCAAGAACAACACGAAGGTAAGTCAGAGCAAACGCGAACGCACCTTCTCGACCGTGCACACCTTCCCGCCGAGCTCCGTCCCATGCAGCGCCGCGATCGCCGCGTCCGCCTCCTCCCCGCTCTCCATCGTCACGAACCCGAACCCGCGCGACTCGCGCGTGTGCGGGTCGTACATCACCGATGCCTTTTTGACCTACGGGGTGATTAAGGGGGGGGGGGTGAGACTGCAAGAGGAAACGACACGCACCCGCCCGATCTTTGCGAACGCCGCCTCGAGGTCGCGCGTGTCGATCTTGTGGCCGAGGCCCGAAACGTGCAGGTTGTTGCCCGGGTTGTGGCTGCTGTAGCTGTTAGGGGCGGACGGGCAGGTAGGAGGAGGGAGAGGGAGCGGGAGCACGGGATGCGCAGGGACAGAGGCGGGATGGGATGACAAAGGGTAGGGATGGGACGGGAAGAAGGGGCATGGAGGATGCGGCGAGGTGGCGAGGGAACGGTAGGAAGTGGAGAGCGGGAGGATGTAGAGTGGTGGGGCGCGGGAAGTGGATGCGGATGCGGCATGAGGATGGGAGCAGCGAACGAAGCAAGCCAGGACACGACGATAGGCCGAGATGGACGGACGTCGAAGACGGGACGCGGACAGCGCGAGCAGCGAAAAGCGACGAGCGGGTGCGGGGGCACGAGCATGGACACAAGACGACGGTCAAACACACATACGCGGGCGAGATATAGCAGAAAGCGGAAGAAAATGACGGCAAGGAAGAAAGGAAGGCAAGCGAAAAAGAGGGGGAAACGGCGAAAGCGGAAGAAGCGGGGAAAGCAGATGAAAGCACCACGCACCCTCGCTCGCCCTCCCTCCCGGGGCTACGGCTGCGGCTCCTTCCGCGGCGGCCGCCTCCACCTCCGCCGCCTCCGCCGTCCCGGTCGCCGCGGTCGCGCTCGTCGTGCCCATTTGCGCTCCACGGAGCGTCCCCGCCGTCCGCGCTCGGGAGCGCCGGGGGCGCGCCGGAGTCGATGGGGATGCTGATCCCGCCCGGGGCGATGTCTTGCGATTGCCAGGCTGTGGGGCGCGTGAGATATAGATGCGATGTATCGGAGGCTGGATGGAGGGCGAGAGGCCGAGACGGGGGTGGTGTAGGTGTAGGTGTAGATATAGGTGCGGGTGGGGAGTGCAGAGAGGTGTGGGTGTGGGTGTGGGTGTGGGTGTAGGTGCAGAGAGTAGGAGTAGAGAGGTGAGGAAGATGGCGCGGGTATTGCGGCCTCGACGTGGGCCCGAATAGGAGGAGTCGATGGCTGCCAGCGAGGGACCCAGACACCGAAAGGCGAGGACGGCCGCCGACAGGCCACGGGTGGGCAGCCAGCTAGTCGACAAGCGTCGCTAGGAGCAGCCCGCCTCGAAGATTGCGGCCGACCCAAGAAAATCGAGCGAAAGTCGTATCGAACAAGTCGGAGCACCCAACGCGGCGAGCATCGAGCCCATGGCGGTCATCGAGTCAGCGAGTCGAGTCGAAGGTGAGAAACGGCGAAGGGTGCAGAAATTCGAGTCGAGGCGAAATCGAAATCGAAATCGAAAGGTGAAAATCGGAATCGAGGCGTGTAATTACTGAAGTGCTGGGGGCGGGGCGCGTACCGTCTTCCATTGCTGCTGCTGTCGGGGCGAGTTGCTGCTGCTGTCGAGTCGGAGTGCTGCTGCTGTCGAAGTCGAGTCGGAGGCGAGTCGAGTTCGGGAGTGGAAGGCGAGCTGCGCTGGCGTGTTTGGCGCACACAAAGGGATGGGCACAGCCGCTGCACAGCCCCTGCCGTCAGCCGTGATCAATGTTCAACCTTGGTTCAACCCTACAGTGAGCGAGGAACGAGCTTGTTCACTGTAGCGTCTGTCTTAGTAGAGAGACTAGTTCAACCAATCGATGTGCACTTGCAGTTGCCAGACATTGCGACCCTCCTTCTGCGCGCAGCCGCCACGTGAAGACGGGACAAACCTCTACCCGCTACAGTGTCTACCAGCTAATCCGCAGCGCAGAAGCCGCAAATGATTCAAATGAAGACAAAATTGAGAACTAAGTAATATGAAGTTTCCACTCTCGCACTTTCAATATATTATACGAGGGAAGTACGAGCCGGTAGCATTATAAAATCTCAGAGAGACAACCCTTTCAACGGCGCGCTCAAATTCTCTCTGCCGTCTGGCCCCGGGTTCCCAAACTAGCAGGGGACTTCACGGCCAAGCGGGCTATCGCCAATCCTCCTCTTATCCCCTTGGCCGCCAGTTTCCGTTCCCATTTCAGAGAGCGCGTGAGCACGGGGTGAGGCCAACTTAGCCGTGTTCAAAATCGCTACGTAAGGACGTGGTTCGAATTGAACCGCAGAAACGGTGGAGGCTTTTGTTCAACAGTTTTCCCCAAAGATCCTTCTCTATCTATATTAGCTCAGCCCGGTTCAGCTGCTTTTGTAAACGAAACACCCGCCTCAAGCGGGCCCCCTCTCCCCCAAGTAATATGTACACTATAACTACACGAACGAATACATAAGTTAACTTGAATACACAGCTGCTCCTTGGCTGCTCCCTTTGAGTCCGTCCCTCCGCAGTCTAAGCGCCCTCAGATGATCAGACGGGAGACGAACTCGACGACCGGGACACGGAGGACGAGGACGCGGAGGACGCCGCGAGCAGGGGTTTCTCCGCGGGTTTTTTCCAGAACATCCACACCGAGAGGATGTCCAGCTGGGTCGCGAACACCACGACCGCCACGACAGGCACTGCGGTAAATTGGCGAGTTGTGAGTAGGGAGGGTAGGGGCAGATAGAACAAGATAGACGCACTGGCAGAAAAGACGATGTTGAGCCCCGCGCCGTGGCTCCCGCTGAACACGAACACGCCGCTCACCCCGATGGCGAGGATCCCAAGCACGGTGAAGATCATGACGCGGATGATAATCGAGAGCGAGTTCTTCATCCGCCGGAGCGCGGCCCAGTTGCGGCGCAGCGCGACGCAGATCATCACTGCCCACGCCAAGTCAGATTCAGCTTGAATCGAACGAACGCGGAGGCGTACCCTCGAGCGTGAGGGTCGGGAAGAGCAGCATCGCGACGAGGCCCGCGGAGACCTTCCCGCTGCGGTTCAAGTTAATCATCGCGTCCCAAGATAAAGCCCGGGGCGGCTTACAGTATGCCCGTCGGTCCCTGCGGGGCGTCAGCAATTTAAACGCGCTCTCACTGTCAGGTCGAACGCACGATATGGCAGTACATCCCGCTCCCAATCACACCCACCAGGTCCGGCTCCCTAATCCCGATCTTCACATACCGCAATCAGCAGAGTACTCATGAGACAGAGGCGGGAGGGACGCACCACCCAGGACGCGATGACCATGGAGAAGAGGAGGACGTAGGGGAGGATGAGCAGCTTCAATCGCAGCTACTAGTCAGCGCTGGGGGCAAGGAGAGGGAGGGGAGGGGAGCGCACCGTCAGGGTCATGGCCCGCTCGTGCGCGATTTTGAACCCCAGGAGCGCTTGGACGTTGAACCAGATCTGCGGGCGCTTAGATTAGATGGGACGAGATGGGGAGCGGGGTGTGCTTGCCTGCGCAATGAGCCCGAACGTCGTGGCTGCCGTGAGCGACGGGATGCCCTGCGCGCGGCGTCAGCGATCAGCGAGGGCCAGGAGGCCTTAGCGCGCACGTATACGAGCCCCGCCTGCGCGAGGCACACGCCGAACTCCGGGTCCGGGCGGCCGACCTCCCCCGCGAAGAGCAGCAGCGAGTACGACACGGTCGAGACGATCCACGACGTGAAGAAGTTCTGCCACGTCGCGTTGCGCGGCGCGCGCGCGGCGAGCGTCGTGGTCAGCACGAGGGCGCAGCTGCCGACGAGGCCCAGGACCTGCAGAGTCAGGAAGGCGCTGATGAGCGCCATGCGCGCGCCGGACTCGGGGTCCGGGGCGTCGACGTTCGCTGCGCCGCGTGAGCACTGAGGGCTGCGGGAGGGTAGGGGAGGGGACGGGGCGTACGCGATAGGGCGGGGATGCCTGCCTGGGAGAACGACATGAAAGGCGCGCGGCGTGAACTCGATTCAAGAGTTCTCGTACACCAGGTACGCTGGCGGCGGCGGGGAGAAGGGGAAAGCAAAAAGGGCGGCGGAGCGAGAAAGAGAAGGATGCTTGGCGAGGCGTGAAATGGCGACTGATATATCTGCTGGGCCAGTCGCTGATGGCGGACCGTCTCAAACACCCCGCATGTCCGTCAAGAACGCCGCCGCTGGTCCGCCCTTGGTGCGGGCATGTTCAACCGACGGGTGGCCCCATTGCACGATTGGGAAGCTGGGAGAATCGCGCCAGGCTACGCGCCCACCGCAGCACTGACCCGCCGCCTTTCATGGCGCAGAATCATAGAGAAGGCAGCCCAACATTCGAATTTGCACCATATCATTGATGTCGCATGCGACGGCGTCTGGACTAGGGATCGGAAGGTCGCCATGCGTCACCATGGTGTCTGATACTCGTTAGCACTCCGTAGGTCTGGGTCAGTGTAAGTCCTCGCAATCCATCAGCACATAAGTACTGACGAAAATCAGCAAGACATAGAAATACAAACGAGAATTTGCCCAGTTGGGAATCTTGGGATGACAAGAGAACTTCGGGCCGGGCCGGCTTGTGTGCTCTTGCTTGGCGGCGTATTGGCGCGCCGAGTTTGATCCGTTCTACCTTGACACGTCCGCACACTGCCCAGCTGAAATATTAATCCAACCCCGCTCGTCAACGAGGTTTAATCCCCGCGCGTACAGCCCAAGACCCTCCGTACCAAAGCTTGCACGCCGCTGTCTTCCCGATGGCCGGGGGACTCGAGATCGTCGAGCGTGAAGAGGGCGGTCGCGCGCACAGCAGCGAGCCTGAGGTTCCGCGCAAACCCTTGCCTGAATGAATGTTTAACAAAAGGGTGTGCAGCTCGGTGCCAGCGCGCGCCTCGCGCGATTCGCGGCGAAGGTGTTCCTCCCCGCGGGCTACCCCGCCAGCGTCTCCCCAGGTACGCCTGGTCCATATCGCACCAGTCACGGGCACTGAAAGAACTGAAGACTATCTCCGGTGCGTCGACCTCCTCAGACGCGCGTAAGGACGCCGCCGCTGAAAACAGGGTCGAACTCGAAGGTACCAGATATTCAACGCGCTACAGGCGTTCTGCAGCGCGCTCGCGGGGCTCATCTCGTCTCGCGCGATTCTCGAAGGTCTGTATTCGCACGCCGCCTAATAGAGTATATTTTCTGAGCCCGCGTGCATGCAGGCTTCGGCGTCGGCAACGCCAACGCGTCCGCCACGCACGCGCTCCTCCTCACCGTCCTCCAAGACTCCTTCAGCCGCCTCACCAGTGCGTACCCATTCCATCTTCCATCTTCCATGTTCCATCTTCTCACTCGTGTTGACTACATCATATTAACGCCCACCCAGCGATCGCCGCCGCCTACCTCGTCGGCCCGCTCCTCTCCCCCGAAGCCAAGTCCTTCCGCCTCCTCGCCGACCTCGCCAACGACGCCGCCCTCCTCCTCGACGCGCTCTCTCCGCGCCTCGCCCCTACCCCCGCCCTCCGCACGACCGCGCTCTGCCTCAGCGGCGCGCTGCGTGCCCTCTGCGGCGTCGCCGCCGGCGGCGCCAAGGCCGCGCTCGCGCTGCACTTCGCCTCGCCCCCCGGCAGCACGGGCGACGTCGGCGACCTCAACGCGAAGGACGGCAGCAAGGAGACCGTCCTCGCGCTGCTCGGCATGCTGGTGCGCTCCCCTCCCCCCGTGTATCCTGCGTTTCTCAAAGACACGTAGGCCGGCAGCCTCCTCGTCCCGCACCTCACCACCCCCCACACCACCCTCTTCGTCCTCCTGCTCCTCCTCTCCCTCCACCTCCTACTCAACTACGCGGGCCTCCGCGGCGTCGTGCTCCGCACGCTCAACCGCCAGCGCCTCGCCCTCGCGTGGGGCCTGCACCGCACCGGCGCACCCCACACGCCCGCGCGCGTCGCCGCGCTCGAGCGCCTCCTCGCGCGCCCCTCCGCCCTATACGACCCTTACACGCACCGCGCCGTCGGCCGCTGCACGCTCGGCTCGTCCCTACGCGCCGTCCTGCGCGGGGAGGGCGCGGCGCCCCTCCCCGCGGGGCTCCTGGGCGCCATGCGCGCGGAGCGCTACGTGCTCTGGTTCGACCGCGCCTCGCTCTCTTTCTCCCCGCCCCCAACCCCACCCGCGCCCGCCACCGCCCCGGCACCGGCCCAAGAGGCCCAGGCGCAGCTCCGCCCCGGTGCCGTGCACCTGCACATCTGCCTCCGCGAAGGCTACACGCCTGCAGATCTACTCAAGGCGTGGGTGCACGCCGCCGAGGTCGCTCTGCTCCTCCAGCAGCAGCAGCAGCGCATCGACAAGGGGGCGGCGGAGGTGGTGCTGGCGGCCTACAGGCGGCTCGAGCGCGTGTTCCCGGGGTTCGTGGAGGGGCTGCGCGGGGCGGGGTGGGATACGACGGGGGTGGCGCTGTTGGCGGGGGCGCCGCGCACGGTGATCGTCTCCATCGGAGGAAAGGATCTGCCCGACTACGAGGCGCGGAAAGATGTATGATACAAGGTACGGTGTTGCTAGCAAGTCTCGCGCGCCGATCGTGGCTGACCTAGTGCCTTTCTCAGGTCCGCTGCGAAGAGGCCGCGATGAGAACTTGAGCCTGGGGACGCCGGCGCATGTATTTCGGTACCGACACTTGCTTCCTCGCCTGCTTGCTTGCTTGGACTCGCAGATGCAAAGTTGCATGGGATTCCAGGGGATTCCCCGCACTTGCTCCGGCCCAGGGCACTTTTAGCCGGACGCGTTCTTTGGTTCTTTGGTTCCCTGGAGCCAGCTGGAGCCCCGCAGATCCGTGTGTCGCCGCGCGCGCTTGGGCGGCTCGTTATGGGCCGGGGGTGCCCACCATCCCCACCATCCGCGACACGTCCTTCCCTGCATCCTCAGGCTTCTCCTCAGTCAGCCTCAGTCGCATTTGGGGTCGGCACGCAATTGCTGTCCCTGGATAGCCAGGCGCTTCCTGAAGCCCGAAGTCTGAAGCCTGATTCCCCACATTCATTGTCGGCGTCACGGGGCGCGAAGCACGACGCAATACTGCCCGAACGGGGGTGCTGGCGGCGGGGGGATGGCGCGAGTCTAATTCGCTGAAGCCTGAAGCGCGTAGTAAGCGAGGGAAGCGGAGGATGTGTGCTGGTTCGGTGCAGATCCGCCACTGGCACTGGCACTGACCGTTCCTTCGCGGTAGGAGCTTCAAGCTGGTGCCATTGGCCCGTGCGTATATGGTTTCGCCCAACCTAATCGCTGGCTGGCACAACCTCGGAAGGGCGCTGGCCCTGCCACGCAGCCTGCACTGCACCCCCAACAGCCTCCCGCTGGATCTTCGCTGCAAACTGCGGTGGTATATCCTCGGTCCCCCACGCGAAACCCTTTCCCCACGTTCATCTAATAGCCGCGCCGCCCAATCGCGCGCGCGCCCAAGATTAGACGCGCCCAGGAACCGCCCTAACTCCGGCGCCCCTCAAAGCAAACACGCGTAACTACCCGCATCGGGCACGCCCGCCCATCGATCGCAGCGCCGCGCCCGCATCGGGCGCGCCAGCGGTCCCAGTGCCCAGGGCGTTCCCACCACCAACCCTGTTTCCCCGCACTCGCGCGTCAGGATCCGACGATCCCCATGCAGGCCGCGCCTTCGACCTTCCAAAGCAGGGTAGGCAGGACCTCGGCCACCTGCGAGCCCCTCCGATACGCGCGCCCGACCCCCTCAGAGTCGACATCGGTCCGGCGCGACGACGCGTCCACGTAATCGCCCCGCCAGGCAGCAGCCAGCCAATGCCATCCCCCTCTCACGCGCACGTCGGCGCCAAGTTCACTGTTCAGTTGCAACGCCAGCCGCACGTCCACCCCTTGCTTGCTCCCACTCAACTCCCGCTGGCGCTCGAACGTTAACGCCCTTGCGCGACGGCCAGCCTGAGCGGGCGAGCGCCCGCCGGCTCGCGCGCCGGAGACCCACTTGCTCGGCGTCTCCCGCTGCTCAATCAATAATCAACATTACAAATACTCAACACTTGAGCACTTCCCCGGCGCCTGCCGCTGATCTGCATTTTAGATCCACGCCCCAATACCGAATACCGCGTCGCGCAATGCGCATTCACGATTATGATATTATTATTATCATTTATCAGCCCCCCCCATCTCGGCGTCCCCGCGTACCCGCCCCCGCATCTCTCGCGCGCAGCGGCAGCACATGCGCGCTGCATGGTATGGTTAATATATTAATATCGCATCGCAGACCGCACGGCGCACGCGCTGCCAGTGGCCCGCTTGCATGTGCGCCCGTACCCACTCCACCAACAAATCCCGCGCGGCAGAAGGCGCCTCGCGCGCTGCTGTACTGTGAGGCCGAACTGGCCGAAGCCGAGCCTGAACCTTGTCTTGTTGTCTTGTTGATGCTGATATGATAGATACGATACGATAGGCTACTCGCGGACCTGCCTATTCCGTGCACTCGCCGTCCATGTGTTTATTCGTCTTCTATCTATTCTCTTTTGTGCACAGCAGAGATCGATGCATGCATACATCCCCGTCCGCATGAGTAGCCGTCCCAGCGCAGCGGATTCCGATGCGCTTTCTTGCCCAGGTCGTCGACTCGAGTATCAGTATTATTCACATGCGCCGCCTCGTACTGCACACATCCTGCACAATTAAAAATTAAGAGTTTAACTTCCAGCTCGGCGCGAAATTACGATTACTAAATACCTCAAGCCCCGCATTGCGCAATGCGCCCCATATGTATCGACAGCGTAGCTATAGCTAACCCAAAGTAGGTACTGGTACTGGTACTAGGTACTAGGTACAGAGGAACCGAAGCGTAGGTACAGAGAAATCGAAGCGGAGGAGCATATCATATCGTACACAGTTACTTGTTTGTACACGGGTGACGGAGGAGCAGGTAGGAGGGTGGGCGGACGGCGCAATAAACAGCGTCGGAAGAGCGTGAATGTGGGTGACTCGGAGTGACGTGCCAAGGCGTGAGGCGTGGGGAGACGACAGTGGTATGAGGGCGCGGGGGTATGTGGATACAGTCAGATAGGCAGGCGGGCGGGGAATCAATCAATGGGTGGGTGGGTGTGGGTGGTGGTCGGGAGGGCCATAGATATTTTCAGTTTTCGAGATGGTGTCGGGGTCGTGAGCGGGCGTGGGGGGGCCGACGGCGGGTGAGCCGCGGCGGGCGGTGTTGGGAAGGAGAGGAAGGGCGAGGCAGCGCGCCTAACAGCCTACACATCCATTCCATCCTCGCTCAGCTCGCTCTCATCCTCCATCCCCAGCGCCCCCTCGTCCCCCTCCCCGCTCTCCTCCCCCTTCGCCTTCTTCCCCTTCCGCTTCTCCCCGCCCATCCCCGCGCCCTCCTCGCGCTTCGCCCGCCGCCCGCGCTTCGTCTCCTCGCGCTCCCCCGCATCGACGTCCATCCCGATCCCGAGCCCCTCGTCGTCCCCCTCGGGCATGCTCGCGAGCGCCCACACGCCCGCGTCGAACGGCGGCGCACCCCCGGGCGGCGGCGACGCGCTCCCCGCGCTCGACCCGCGGAAGCCCTTGAGCTGCTCCTCCAGCTCGCGGTTGCGCGCGCCCTGCGCCGTCACGAGCTGCTGCAGGTACCTGCGGCGCGTCAGTCATGGTATGATATAAGGGGATGCAGAGTCTCAAGCAGAGGGCGACGGCGAGCGAAGCCCCCCAAGGACGAGGAAGAAATAAGGGACACGCACCGTATATACTCGACGCTCTTCCGCAGGATCATCCCCTTGTTCGCCTTGACCACCGCGCCCTCCTTGCCGTCCTTGCCCTCGTCGTCCACCGCCTCCTTCTTCGCGCCTGCAGACGTGTCAGCATGGGTCGGGGATCGATGGGCACACAACGTCGGAGATCGCAAGGACACGACGTCGGAGATCGCACGGTACACGACGTCGCGAATCGCACGGTACACAACGTCGCAGATCGCAAAGACACGACGACTCACCCGGCAACACAAGCGGCCAGTCCCCCGCGCCCGCGCCGCCCGCCGTGGGCGACAGCAGCGCGTCGTCCGCCGACCCCGGCGACGCGCCCGCCGCGGAGGTTTGTGCTGCAGCCCACGTAAGTATGTCGATGACGGACAGGAGGGTAGAAGAAGAGGGAGCGACGAAGGAGAAGGATAGGGGAGAGGGTAGAAGAAAGAGAGAGGAGAGAGGGGGAAGGGACGGAGGGCGGAGGCAGAGCAATGCAAAGCAGAAGAGCGATGCAGACGACTCGTCGCCGGCATCAGCACCAGCACGCGCCTCTGGGACCCCCGCATCCCCTCATCCCACGCCCGCCCAGCACCCCCCCAAAAAAAGCTCCCCCAAACAACTCGCCCCAAAAAAAGGCTCCGAAAGCGAGCCAAAAAAAAAAAAAAGGGAAACGCACCCCCCCCATCCAGAAGACACTCGGGGATGAGCGTCGCGAGCTCCGATATCTTCTCGTTGATGTTGTCGCGCCGCCGCCGCTCGACGGCGTTGTGGCTCTCGCGCCGCCGGCGCCGCTTCTCGTGTGCGAGGAGCGAGGCCTTGGAGTCTGTGGGGGTGGGGCGGGGGAGTCAGCGTTGGGTATGCGTACGGGAGGGGGGAGCAAGGGGAGGAAGCGGCGGGCGAGGGCGAGGAGTGGGTCGGGGGAAGAGGGCGAGGGGGAGCAAGGGGAAAAAGGAGAGGAAGGGAAAAGAAAACCACGCACCGCCCTTCTCGCTCGGCGTCCCATTCGCGCCCGCGCCGCTCACCGATCCAAGGCTCCCCGGGAGGCCTGTTTATTTATATAACAAGTCAGCTAGCTGTCTGTGTGCCTGTCGGGGCTCGGGGTCGGGGTCGGGCGCATGCGAGAAGGCGGGACGTCCCACCTCCCCCCCCCCAACAAAAAAAAACGCACCGATCCCATTTGCCCCACCCCCATTCCCGCCCCCGTTCCCATTTCCACCCCCACCCCCACCCCCGCCGTTCAGATTGGGATTGGGGCTGTGGTGGCTGTGGCTGTGGTTGGGCCCGATGCCGATGCCGAGCCCGAGGGCCATGCCGCCGACGCCGAGCGCGAGGCCGCCGAACTTGGCCTCGACGGGGGAGGGGTAGCTGCCTGTTCGCGGGATTAGCGTTAGGTTTCTGCTTCGAGGAAGGGGGGGGGGAAGGAGGAAGGGAGGGAGGAGGGAAGGAGGGAGGAAGGGGGTGGGGAGGAGGGAAGGGGGTGGGGAGGAGGGAAGGGGTGGGGAGAAGGGAAGGGGTGGGGAGGAGGTAAGGAGTGGGGAGAAGGGGGGAGGGAGGAGGGGGTGGGGAGAAGAGGGGAGATAGAGAAGGAGGAGTGGGGGAGGAGCAAGAGGCAAGACGCACCGTTCCCATTATACATATGCTGCATCCCGCCCCCGCCCATATGATGCGGGCTCCCCATGTGCTGCTGCTGCCCGCCCATGTGGTGCTGCTGCTGCGGGTGGTGCTGCTGGTGGTGCGCGAGGTGCGGCGAGTTGAGCGAGTTGAGCGAGGGGAGCGAGGGGAGCGAGGTGAGGCTCGGGAGGGAGTCGGCCGAGGGGGGGAATTCGCTGGGGGGGAGGGAGGGTTAGTGTTTGTTAGGGATTGTTAAAGAAGGGGGGGGGGGGGGGGGGGAGAAGGGGTGGGAGGGGGAAGGAGGGGGGAAGGAGGGCAGGCAGATGGTGCAGAACGCTCCCGGAGACGCCGCCGCCGTCGGGTAAGGGGACACCGGAAGCCGGAACGGTACGCGTCGATGCGCCGATGCGGGGTATGGGGTACGGGATGCGGGGTATGGGATGTGGGGTGCGGGGAAGTGTGATGCAGAAGACAGACGACACGCACCCGTTGACGCCAAACCAGTACGGCGAGCCGCGCGCGCCTTGGCCGTGCGAGCCGGGGATGACGATCGCCTGGGGGACGGGGCGGCCGTGCTGCGCGGCGCCGGGCGGCGGGGACGTGCTGCTGAGCGAGCCGTTGCGCCGCGCGCGCGTCGTGCGCGTCGGGCCGCCCGCGGGCGTCGCTGCCAAAAAAACACCCATCAGCAACCTCTTCAACAGTTAACCCGCGCAAGGCGAGAAGGGAGACACACAGAGATGCGAGGACGGCGGGCGGGAGCGCGAGCGCGAGCGCGACGAGCCGTGGTGCGGGCTGGGGCTGCGGAAGGAGGAGGGCGAGGGCATGTAGGCGACGCCGTGCGGGTGCGGGTCATAGCGCATGCTGCTGTTGAGCGCGGGGAGCGTCGAGTTGAAGTGGTATGGCGGCGCGCCGTCGCCGAGGCCGCCCGGGCTCCCACCTCCACCCCCGTTGTTATTCCCGTTGCTCCCGTTGTTGTTGTTGTTGCCGTTGTTGCCGTTGGAGGCGGACGAGGACGAGGGGAGGGAGAAGTGCGCGGGGAAGGACGAGGACGTGGACGACGCGGAGCCGGCGTGGTGCGCGTGGTGGTGGTGGTGCGCGCCGGGCGCGCTGATGTCGAAGATGTTGTGCGGCGGCGGGCGGTACTCGCCGTTCACCGTGTATTCGCCGCCGCCGCCGCCCCCGCCCTTGCCGCCGCCGCCGCCGTAGCCGTCGTGCGTGGGGCTCTGCGTGCTGCGCTCGTTGCTCTGCGGGTTGATGAGGCTCGCGAGCTCGTCGTTGAAGTCGCCTGCGTGGAAGCCGCCGTGGCCCATGCCGCCGAAGAGGCCGCCGCCGCCGCCGCCGTTGGGCCCGCCGGGGCTGTGGGGGTCGTGCGGCTGGGGCGGGGGGGTGTCGGTGGACGGGGGCGGGCTGGGGAGGTGGAAGCCCTCCTGGCGCACGGGCTTGTGCGAGTACGGGAGCGCGAATGCAGACGCCATGCCAGACAGAGCGAGTCGGGATCGTGAGCAGCAAGGCGATTCGCCCGCCAGGATCAGTACCATAGTTATTTCACCCCGCATCCCCATCGGGCAGCCCATTTCAAACTCCGCTGGATCTGACAACCAGGGTGCGCTCGGGGTCCTGCTGATCGCGATTCCACGTTTTTCCCCACATTACGGCACCGCGATGACTCCTATCCACGGACATATCGCTGCAACTTCCGTCACTCCCCGGCCCGCCATCCGGGCGCCATTTATGTTCGGCCGAGTCGCCCGTCGGATCTTCCTTCTCTACTCTCTTAGACTTCAGTTCTCCACATCCATACGGTGCTCACAACAACAACTAGCTTCACCGGTGTCGGTCACACATGCCCCGGCCCGCCACCCGCACTCGTCGCACATCCCCCTCGACGGTACAGACGTCCAGGTAAGTACATTCCGCCCCGCGCGAGCCCGACTGTCGACGCGCCGGATCTTGTCCTCTATTCCAAACAACACCCGGATCCCGGTATGTAAACTCTGTTTATATATATATATAACCGAGACGCGTCGTTTTTGGCCTCCAGCACACATAGGCCCAACCTTATCAGACATTGACACTCCCTTGAGTTTAGCCTCCAGCTACTACGCCATCCACGCCAACCCAACCCAACCTTCGCGCCAAGTCCCGCACACCCCGCACATCCATCGTCACTATAAATACCACCACACCCAATCACCCCGCCGCCTTATCTACCCCCACATGCCCTAATTATAATCCACCGCTCCCGACTCCGCCTCGAACTCGGCCCGCCCGCCGAACAAGAACCCTTCCGCATACGCTACGACCTCAACAGAGCGTCTTCCTCTCAACGTTCAACGTTCAACACGCAAAACAAGGCCGAACAAACCTCAAAATACGGTCGAAATAGCTCCGTCAAATGAACGGTGTCCAAAACGCCCCGCGCCCGGCGTCTCAACCTCTCGCCTCTCGCCTCCCACCTCTCCATTCCCATCCATTCCCGGCCTGAACTTTGAGCCCCGATCGGGACGGTGGGCGCCTGTGTGCGCCCTCTCCGAGTCCCGAGCGCGGGAGAACCCGCGCGCGCGGCGTTGATGTCGAATTTGTTGCGATAACTAACCGACGCGCATTTGATTGGTTGGTTCGGTGGGTGGTCGAGATAAGTCTCGGAGTGAGTAAGTAAGTAGCCGGATCCCTGCGTCTGGATCGACGTTTACAGCAATCACGGTTCAACGTTGTGATCCCGGTTGGTTGGTTGAGATAAGTACTTAGCCGGATCCCTCCCTCATTCGGCGTCACCGACGGCGATCCGATATCCAGCAATCGCGGGTCAACGTCCAACGTTCAACTCCCCGACTCATTCGACGTTCAACTCCCCGACTCAACACTCCCGGATCCAACACACTCCGAGTCGTGGGCGGGCCGACCCGTCGACGCGGTGCGCGGGTTTGGTTGCGGCAACTGCGACTCGCCGGCCCCGAATCCCGAGCCCCGGATCCCAGCCCGCGCCTTGCAATTGCAGCGCCACAAGTTATCGATTATCCCTTATCCCTCGCAGACGAAGCGCATCGCAGACAAACGCCAAAAGCGCCGGTCAGGATCGCCCCACATACGTAAGTACACATCGACCATCCCGCAGAGTCCCAGCCCGCCCTCAAGGCCTCAAGGCCTCAAGGCCTCAAGCTCAAGCTCAAGCCCGCCCTTTGACGAAGCACTTCCCTTTTACGGCACCCCGGCGTAGCAGTGCCGTTTCAATTTCAATTTCATTTCTGTTTCTGTTTCTCTTTACCGCGACTCCTATTACTTACATACGATCGCCCCTATTTATGGGATGCGGGTGCAGTGCCTGCCTGACGACGGCCTAGGCTGTTCATGTTACCACCGATCGGGTGTGTTCTTAACCCACTTATGCATATGCTTCGAGTTATGCAGCCACCGCCCGTGGCCCGGGGTGCCGGCACGTCCCCCGAGTCCCTCGAATGTCGATAACTTCAAGTTTTTAGTTAAACGTACCTACTAAACCCGAACATTGCAAGCGCCCCACGAGCATATGCGATGCACAGCGTCAACGCGATGCAACTTGCGCCACCGGCCGCCCGAGTTACGACACTGTCAGACTCATTCTCCCGTAACCAGTAACCAGTTCAACCGCGGATACTTAACTAATTGTAATACAAGCGCCGCCCCGCAGTGCAGTGCCGGGAACGATGAGCATGACGGGGGCGGTTATCTGAGTGGCAGACGCACCGCGGTGCGCCATGTCAATGACACAACGCGGTGCGCTATGTCAATGGCACACCCGCACCCCTCCCGATTTCCGAGTTACGACACTGACATTCTCCCGTAACTTACACCAGCTCAACCGCGGATGCATCATGCCACATAACTAATTATGCAAGTGATACAAGCCTCCCGCTGTGCATCGTCGATCGCGACGTCGATGACGATCATAGCGGCCGTGGGTGGCTTTGTCTGTCAGAGTGGCAGCGTGGGTCGGGCACGGCGTTTGCACCGGCATGTCCGTTGACGTTGACGGCAGGGCATAGATCTGTCATACGAAGTGCCTGCCCCCAGAGCGTGCCACGTAGTATGCGTGCGGCGATAATGCGTGTTGAGCAATTGGGCAACTCAACTTGGATCCCGAAGCTCGGTTGAACCCGTCCATCGCATCACATCAATATCAATCAATGATCATATCGGCATCTCCAAATCAATTATCATATCATATCTCTACCAGCTATCTGCGCCAGCCCGCCTGCCAGATCCCTGCCCACTGTTATATAATTAAAAGAACGAGCGTCGGGATCCCATGTCCGACGTTTATTTCGACCGCATTGAGTTTATTCTTTCAACTTTTGTTGCCGAGGATGAGATGCCCCCTCGAGCTCCTCCCACGCAGCGTCAGATCACAGTGCCATATCATATATATACATATCCCACGCCCACGCCCACCATATGCAAGCCCCGCACGCACACGCACACGCGCGCTTGAGTATGCAGATCTCTAGATCTACATACAACTAGTACTACATACTATCTGAAGAGATACACACGCGCCCGCGGGCGCGCGCGCTTAGAGCTCTATTAGTCTCCAACGTTCAACGTTAACTATCCTGAACCAACTTCAACTTCAACTTACAACCTACGACTACAACTTCAACTTACAACTTACAACCTACAACTTGAACCTACAGCTCCACCTAGGCCTACGACTACAGCTCCACCTACGACTACAACTTCGACTTCGACTTCAACCATACGTACGTAACCCGCCCACATGTAACATGTCCAGCCGCGGCCCACCCACGCGCGGGCCCGGCATGACGTCGGCGTCTGCGTCGGCGTCTGCGTCGCGTCTGCGACAGCGCGCGGGAGTCTTCAAGATGTATAGATTCCTGAGATATAAATTCCTAAGATATAGATAGAGAGATAGATAGAGAGATGTAGATTATAATAGTAATACCAAGATAGATAAACAGGCTGTCGCATGTATGTCGACGTAAGAAACGCCCACGCCCACCGGCGCCCACATGCATCACGGCGTCACCCTATCGTTATCCAGCGCATACGTTGTATTGTATCGCGTCGCACAATACAATAAGATAACATGGAATCCCCCTCAGATGGATGATGGAATCCGACGGAACTTGATACAGATTCATTCGGATGCAGAGAACGTACGACTCCCGATGCGATGCGAGCCAGCGGCGCAGCGACACAGCGGCGCAGCGGCGCAGCGGCGCAGCGACGTGGAGTGGAGTGGGAGCGCGTAGCCAGCCCGGGCAAACTGGGGCGCGCCGCGGCCAGCTAGCCAGTACATCCGGATTCCGCGCGTCCGCACCGCGACGCACCGTGACGCAACTTGGCGGGATGAGAGTGACGCACGCACCCTCTGCGATCTGCAACAGAACAGGATAGAGCACGGAGTCCGGGGTACGCGCACAGGCACAGATTCGGGTAAGTATGGGCAGGGGAGGTGACGCGCGCCACGTCCGAGGCTAACGACGACAGAACACAGAACACAGCCAAGTTCCAACCTAGGAGAGGACTCGAGCCCAGCCGGTGACGCAGAGCAGAACACCGGCACCGCAGACCACAGACCACAATCCCATAACCCAAAACACAGAGGAGCGCTTGACAGCCAGCCAGCCAGCGCGGCCCGGGGCACGCGTCCGGGGCGGGCGCCACGTCCGCAGACCAAGCATAGACCATAGAACCCAAGCATAGAACCCAGCTTCCATACAAAACTCGACACAGACCGCAGAACCCGAACAGACCACAGAGCAGAGAACCCGAACAAACAGAACTTGGGAACACCACCTAAGCACACGAGGATCTTGGGGAGAACCCAGCCCAGAAAGCAAGCACGGCGAACAGCGCGCCGGCAGCAGCAGCGCGTCCTCCCTGCCAGGCGGGTGGGACGTTCCGCCCGCTCGCGGAAACGCGGCTCCGAGCCGCCGGCGGCTCGTCGGCGTATCCCTTCCTAGTTCCTTCCTTCCTTCTTCCCCTTCTTCCCGAGTTGAGTTCCCGAGTTCCCAAGCTCCCAGGTTCGCGCGGTGCACCCGTGCATCCGTGTGTCTGGCGGGAGTACCTTTCTCCGCGCTTCCTTCGTCCCTCTTTTTCCTTCGAGCCTTCGAGTTGGCGGCGGGGGAGGGCGCAGATCGCACTGGATCACCTAATCAGTAGTCTGGGGGCTGGGGCTGGGCGAAAGGAAGACGGGGGCAGTTCGACGTTCAGTGGGCGGGCCGGGGGAGGGGGGACGGGGGAGGGGTATCTTGACGGGGGGTGGAAGAGGGAGAGGGAGAGGGAGAGGGAGAGGCTAGGACTGAGACAGCGCCGGAGACAGCGCCAGAGCGAGCGCGAGCGCCAGTCACAGAGGCAGCCAGCGCACGCGAGATATCGCTGAGATCCGAAACCCACGCGCGAGCGAGCCCAGGCGACCAGCGGACCCTCCGTACATAGCAGAGGAAGCAGCAGAGGGCGGAGGAAGGAGGACAAAGCGGACGACACAGGCCCACAGGAGGCAGGAGGCAGCAGAAGGCAGCAGAAGGACGCAGAAGGAAGGCACTGGACACAGGACATAGACCGCAGCAGAAGGAAGCGAATTAGGAGTGTTGCTGGCTGGCGAAGCGGGGCGGGCCGTCCTTCGCGCGGACGCCTGAGTGTAGCGGGAGAAGCGCGTCGCGTGCACCGCAGAACACTGGGGTAGAAGGTAGAACTTCAACTTGGTAAGTATGGTAGTTGGTGGACGGTAAGTATGCAGATGGTGGAAGGGCGGAGTGAGCTTGAATGTTGGAATGAATGACACGGAACGCAGAACGCAGAACGCAGAACACAGAACCCAGAACCCAGAACCCAGAACCCAGAACCCAGAACCCAGAACACAGACGGCGTTCGAAGGCGGCGAACAGGCACAAAAACAGACCGACGCCCGCCCGCCCCCGCCCGCCCGCGCGGTATCTATAGCAGCAGCGTCGAAAGGAGTGCCACGTACCAACTTCCAAGCACCGCGCGTGTGCCGCCCCGGTGCAGCGCAGGCGTGTATACGCGCCGCCTTCCCCTGCAGGGTCCCCGGACAATTCGCCCCGCCCCCGCCCCCGACCCCCGGCTGCGCACCGGGCCCGCGCCGCCCGACGCCCGGCGGGAAACACATGCACGTAGACCCGACGCAGACGTACATGTGCGCCGCAACCCAATCCCAATCCCAATCCCAATCCCAATTCCCGCGTTCCCGCGTTCATACAACAGCGCGCGAAGCCGCACCCGCAGCGAAAGCACACGGCAGGCAGCACGATCACGCACGCACGCGTGGGCGTTTTTTTTTTGGAGGCCGACGATCGGGATCGGGGCGCGCCACCTACGTACCAACGCGCCAAGGCACCATCGCGGCATGCGCCCAATCCCCATCGGATGCAATGGGCGCGCGGGCGGGCTGGCGACGCGGGGAAATGCGGGGGAATGCGGGGTAAGGGGTACGTAGGCTAGGGGCCGCGGGTGGGATGTGATATGTCGCCAGGAGGGATAGGGGAGAGGGAGGGGGCGCATAGGGGCGGGGTGCGGGTCCGTCCGGGGAGCAAGGGGTGCGGGGGTGCGGGGAGAAAGGGGGTGTAGGGAAGATGCCTGAAGATGCGATGCGGGACGGATCTGCGCAAGGACACGCACATCGCGTCAGCGCGGGCGGCCCGGTGTGCCAGCGCGAAGGGAAGGCGAAGGCGAAGGGGCGGCGCGGAGAGGAGTGGGACGCGATGACGGGTGGATGGCAGGCTGAGGCTGAGGCGCGCCAGGCTGCGGGGGACGCGCTGCTGCATGGCGCGCTACGGACGCGCTCGGCCGACGGCTATTGATTAGCCGCAGCCGGACCCCAATGCGGGGATCCCCCACCGGGCGCGGGGCGCCATCGATGGCGCATCGCGCCGCTTTAGGCCTGGCTGCAGATCTGCAGATCTCGCATCACCAGCCAGCCGCCGATCGCGATGCCGCCCGGATCTCCGGCGTGCATTAGAGCAGCACCGACAACTAGAGGCGGACGCCGACTCACCGATAGCCCCGCACCCCGCACCGACGCGCCGCACCCTCACTCCACCCCATTCCCCCACCCGATTCCTGATTCCAAATCCCCGCCCCCGCCGGCGCCGGCGCGTACCCACCCCACAACGCGCGGCGTTATCACCCCACCCCACCCCACGCGCGGGACCCCGGCCACCGGCGCGCGCGAACGATTACCCGCGCAGCGCAAGGCAACGCAACGAAGCGAAGCACTGCAGCAACGCACAGGGAAGATTCTGGGAAGGTAGCTTGGCGGCCTGGGACGCGGACGCGGACGAGCGCGGGCCCGCGATGACGACGGCGCGGGAAGGAGAGGGTGTGGGTGTGGGAGCCTCACAGGCAGAGAGTACATGGTCGGGCGCGAGAATCATTACGCGGGTGCGTGTGTGCGGGCGTGCGGGCGCGCGGCTCCGAGTCCGAGCCCGCGCGCAGAGCCGACTAGCCCCGTCGCGGACGCAGGACTCGGACGTCGCAGGAGCGAAGAAAGGGCCCCATCCCATCTACCCCAAATCCACCCCCGCTTTATATACACAATCTACCGTTACGCGCCTGAGCATGAGCCTGGCGTCAAGCCGTCGCAGCTGACCCCCCGCACGCCACGCGCGATCACACCGCTGATCAGCTGTGCGTCTGCGGTCAGCCTGCGGTGGTCCTGTGGTGCTGGCAGTGGCAGGCTGGCAAGTGTGGGGCGCCCACCCGACGCGCCACGGGTGCGGCGATTGCGTGACAACGTTGGCATCGGCAGGAATGTAACGATAACGATATGCAACCACCCCGCCTGATCATGGCTTGCTAGTTGACTCGTTCAAGGCGTTCGCTTTTCGTACCGCATACACAGAGGGGCCGGGGGTCAATATTTCAATCGGGCCGAGACGCATGATCGTGTAGCGGTTCGGACAGGATAATTGACTCGCGAGCTTGCACCTCCAACGTTCAACGTTCAACGCTTCAACGCTTCAACGCTCGACAGACAGACAGACGTACGCTCTGATCGATTACACGCTGGGCGACCCACCCACCCACCCGCACACAGCGACGAAGCGCCTTGAACACGCCCGCGCCTTCCGAATCCGAATCCGCGCGCCATCTAGATCTCCTCAATCGCCTACGTATACTCGGAGCCTTAGGCCTAGGCCTTGCCATACGACTCGCGAGCGTCCGCAGCGTGGGCCCGCCGCCGCCGCCGCCGCCTCAGAGTCGGGGTCAGGGTCAGGGTCGGTGGCTCAGGACGAGGGGGAGGAGGAGGAGGAGGAGGAGCCCGCGAAAAGAACGGCGCATCGCGCCCGCTCCCCTAAGTAGGCGCCCGAGGGTCGAGCCTCGAGACTCGGGTCGTGGAGTCCCCTTCCACTTCCACTTCCCCTTCCACTTCCCCTTCCGCGTGGGCGGTTGGCGGTTGGCGGGGCGCGGCGCACAGAGGGCGCCTGCGGAGACAGATGCAGCGGCCGAGGCGGACGCGGCGTGGGCGTGGGCGTCAAGTGATATTGGATATTGGATCGCTGGCGATACGAGGCCTAGGAGGAGGAGGGAGGGAGGGAGGGAGGGAGGCGGCCGCGAAAAACAGCGACTTAAGGGCACCAGTAAAAAGCAGATCAGACTCGGAGTCGGAGGGCACTGTCGGTCGTCCGCGCCCCGGTTCGGAGCCTGGGATCGTTGGCGGTTGGGCGGTTGAGCGGTTCGGCGGTGCGCACCCACTGCCCAGGGCATATATACAGAGGCCGGACGATCGCGGGAGTCGCGTGGTCGCATACGTGCAATCGCATAGGACTCGGACTCGGAGGGAACAGCAGACAGACCACGCGCCGTCGCCGACGAGTGCGCGGCTGCACGTCGGGTTTGCGTCGTGGCTGGAGCGACGTCGGGTTTGCGTCGTGGCGGGAGCGTTCGGAGGGAGGGAGGAGGAGGCGGCGCGAAAAAAACAGAAGGGCACCAAGACGGATGTCCGCTGGGTTCCGTGGGTTGATTTCGCTTTCGCTTGCGCGGGTTCAGAGACCTCGATATTCAATGGGTAGCAGCGCCAGCCAGTGCTCGACCGAAGACGGGGAGGGGGAGGAGACGCGGGGCCGCGAAGAGGGGCCAGCAGAAGCTGAAGTCGGCGACGCGCGAGCGGTTTTCCGAGGGGGTTTCGGGAAGATGCAGCTGCTGAGCGCTGGCGGGGTAGATTCGTTCGCTGTGGACCTGCCCGGGCGGACGATTTCCTCGTGGGATCGCAGAGAGAGACTGAGCACTGCTGGCAGCGGAAGTGGGTACTAGAGGGATTCGGGAGCCGTGAAAAAGTGAGGGTCATGTGGAGGGGCATCGATTCCGGATCCCGGCAGGCGTTAACGTTACGGGTCCGAGTGGAAGAGCCGCGCAGAGGGCGCTGGGGTGCTCGAGGGCGCTGGGGCGTTAGATCTTGGATATCTAGCTTGCGCTGGCGCGTGGAGGGTCGGTCAGTCTGGGGTAGCATTGCCGGTGTTATGATGTTATGGCTCATGGTTCATGATGCGGACGGGGACTCGGACAGGACGCGAGGCCGTGGACAGAAAAACGAGGGAGACTCGGAGCCGATTTCCGGTAGGTTTGCACTAGACGCTTGCTCTGGGAGTGGTTGAAGGAAGGCGCCGAGATGGATCATGAGCGTATGCCAATGGTAGCGCTAGGTCGAGGACCGCGCGCGCGCCACGGCATACCCGGCCGCGCACACGACTCGGAGCTCCGCCGCCGCCGCCTGAGCCAACTTGAAGTTGAGTCCCGCTGAATCGCCGCGCGCGGCCCGCCGCACAGTGCAACCTGGCAGCGATTTCCCACAGCTGGTCCACAGCGGCCCGCCCGAAGCGCCACTCGGACCTGCGCTAGACAGCAAGCAGACGACATTTCCAAGGGGGAAGGAAGCAAGAAGGAAGGCAGACGCGATATTTGCGCGTGTTACTTTTTTGTTGATTGGCGTAGATTCTTCCCACCCCCTTTCACGTCCAACCCGCCATGCCGCGAATCCGACCAAGCTTCAAAGCTTCAAGCCTCAAGCTCAAGTCCAGCACCCTCCGCAGCGGGCCAGGCGCAAGCGCAGCGCATCCATGACTCGGATCCGGATGTGCACCACGTTACGACGTATCTCGAACGACGAGTCTGGCAGTTCCGACTCCTTACTACAGTAGAGGACGGGCTACTATAGCGATCGAATCGACCGGGAGACTGGTAGAGGTCTCGTGAAGCTCCAGCAAGAGATGGTCCAAGAACATCCCAAATCCGGCCTCAAAAAGCCACTATCGCCTTCAAGGGTCGTACAGGTCGCCGCGCGCGCCGTTCCACCCCAGGTCTTTCTCAGAAACCCACTCGCCAGAAACGCCTCGCCCAAAATATTCTTAGAAAAGCCACCTTTTGGACCAGGAAATACCAATCTTTTTGCCCTCAGAAAGCCGCTTTTCCGGACCATACTCTGGTGGGGCTTCACGGGGCCTTCTGGGAGATTCAACCTCTGTGGGATATCGGACGGAATACATCACGCGTCTCCGGGCACTAGCGCTATTCGAAGCTCGTCGGGCATACGCTTTGGCTACGTCCGTCTTCCCACCGTGGTGGAAACAGGGCGAAATTTCCCCCTGCGCTGGAGCAGCGGGTCCTCCGATACTGCAGGACGGACAGCACATCTTGCAGACGGAAGGCGCAGCACAGTTCTACGAGAAGTGCGCGATTTGATGTGCTGTGGGTTGGCTTCCTCGAACTCACCACGGACAGGCGGGGAAACTCGGGGAAAGCAGCGCGAATGTGGTGCGGCGCGGCTGTTACTGAGAACGGGTTTGGGCGCACTTATATCCTCTCCAGTGTTTTATCGCGCCGCGGGCACGATGTTTTCCTGATAAAAACCAATGAAGATGCTCATTGTTCGATCTTACCCGCCAGGTTCAAATCAGCGGGGACGAGTCATTCGGGGCCTTGCCCGTTCTGGAGTGAATCGTATCCGCTCTCGCAACAACGATCCTGCTCATGGCGAAGACTAACGCATCGGATACGGATGCGACCCTCCGCGCCTGTCGACTGTATTTTATTTTGAGGGTATTGGAGACCCCGAGCCACCGCAGAATCTGTTGAGCGAAGGGAAGGTTCCTGCCGAGACTGCGTCGATACAGTCAGTGCCAAAGAACTGACTGTCACGACGCAGGGTCTACATATGGAAAGATATGATCCGAGTCATCCGCGTCTAAGTGTCGTTCCTCGGGCCACAGGCCTCAACAGAATCGTCCAGGCAATACACTCCCGACTTCTTCGTATGTGTCGACTTCAACTCCGTCGCCGTTCGTAAATGCTTTTGCAGGCTGCTTGAACTCTGCTCCGCTTCCACAGTCTACGCCTCAGTTCTCGCGAAGCTAGGGCACGAAATCCTGGCGCTGAAAAGTTTGGCAACAAGCCAGCGGGGTGCACCCAACGTTCTTAGGTCTGGACAATGGAGTGCCGAGGTGGTCCGCGCCCGCGTCACTCGGATTGACGAGATGGACGTGATTGATATTGCGGAACGCCGGTTCCGCGCTCAGTGTTGAAGCTTTGAAGGTCGCGTGCGTTGACATGTCCAGGAGCCGTTTATACTTATTTCTTTCTGTTGCTACACATATAGCCAGGAGCTTCGATTCATTTCCAGTGTTCGCAGGTCGCTCACCAGATTTGTCAAGGTCATTACAACGAAACCATAGTACTTCTCAGTTCTCATGCCACTGCTATCTGACGCCCATTCCCCTCTCTCTCTCCCGTTCCTTCTCTTTCATTTCCTCCTGTCGTCTGATCCTCATCGGCACAATCCACTCTCTTTCACCCTCTATTTTCCATCCATCAAGGCCCTCAGGAAAACCCAGCTCTCGCAGCGTCTTCTGTTCCACCAAGCTGTACTCCCCCCCAACCCCATCGCCGAATCTGAATGGCGCCTTGAGCGACACGGGCGGGTTGGTGATCACGCGCGGGATCCGCGTCGCGTTCTTCGACGCCGAGTGCACCATGAGCGGATGGAGCAGATACACATCGCCGACTTCGCCCGTCATCTCGTGGAAGCTCGAGTCCGCTGCCAGCTCGCGATTCTCGACGACAGATTTGAAGAACGAGAGACGGTCGGGGCCTGTGGGCTCGGGGGTGCCGCGGGGGTGCATCCAAGGGGTCACGCCGTCTGGGTTGTTGTGCTGGGGGCGCGGCGTCTTCATGAGGAGGAGATTGGAGGAGAAGAGCAGCACATACCAGATGCCTCGCCACGACTGGGATGCCATCCGTGCAAATCGCGGTCCCGCCCCCTCCTGGAGCGATATCGCTGAAGATCGGGATCACGAGCAGCCCCTGCTCGGGCGAGTCGAGGAAGTGGAGGAAGAAATCGCCGTCGACATGCCAGCCGTCCAGATCCCGGAACCCCACCTCCCCCTGCCCCTCCGTCCCCAGATTGACGATGAAGCTGTCCTTCCAGACTTTCGTCTCCTCCGTGATGCGGTCCTCTCCGCCGACGAGCTCGCAGATGGCGCTCCATGCTTTCGGCGCGAACTCGGAGACGAGGACGGCGTTGTGCGAGGGCATGTTCGTGCGCTCTGTGTGCCAGGTGGACTTGTCGTCGGGCGACATTCCGAGGCGGGTCCATAGGTTGGCGGTGAAGGCCTCGGTCGCCTCACGGGAAAAGCAGTTGGGCAGATGGATGAAGCCGTGGGTCAGGAAATGCGCCTTCTGCTCTGGGGTGAGCATGGTTGAGTGATCGGGGAGAGGTCAGAGCTCGCACTCGGGATGCGCGGTACTTATCTTATCGTCACGGGCGTCCGGACCTTTCCACGCAGAAGTTGTGCGGGACGGCCACACAAATAGAATCGGGGTTTCACTTTAAATATGTGCGAGATAGGACGACCGATGAGTCCAGCATACTGGACGCACCAAATCGAGAAGGCTTCACAAGAATTTCGCACACTTGCAGCAAGCCCAGGCAACATTCAAGGCGTGCGGCGAGTTGAACGCAGCCGAGATCAAGCCATCAAGTCTCCGGCGGCGCCGTGCGGCATCGCAGCCTCCGGAGGACCCGCGCCGGTGTCCACCATCGGACCCCTGGCAGGGATAATCCAGGGAGAACCATCCTCGTGCCCCTAACCAATTCCCTCTACGGAGTCCCCGGGACGCTTTCCGACCCGCCGCATGTCCTCGTCGACGTGGGGACCGGCTGTTCAATCGTGCGGAAGGTGCACTACGCGCCGGCGGTTGTGTTCGTTCTTCTCTGCCCATGCTCATCGGGAGCACTATCTTGCGAAGGTAGATCTAGTACATCCGGAAGTATCTGGGGACGCCGGAAGAGACGGTAGGTAAAAATCAGGAAAACATGGGCTATCTAAGTAGTCAAGATAATGCAATGCCAGACCGCGGCAACCTGCATCTCGATTCTTTGTGAGGTTGGCTGGTCGAGCGCAGGACATGCTTCTGGGTCCATCATGTAATTACTCAGTATCGTTCGGGCTTTTTTTGAGTGGGCAGACCGGGGGAAAGCAGACTCTTCCACAAAATTTTCATCAAAAGATTCGGGTTGAACGCGTCGATCGGTGACGCAAGTCCCGCTGCGGAATTATACAGCACCAGCGCTGCATGTTCATCCTATCAACCTGATAGTCAGAAGAGAGAGAAAATGGGGGCATAGCTGTAGCGCATACATCAACAGCAAGGTGCTGGAGCTGCGAGATGTACCACCGCAATGAGCTTCCTGAAGATAGACTTTCACCCGGCAGTGGCACCGTTCTGGGCAAAGCATAGTCTAATAACTGTCATCGCGCCTAGAGCTCAGTATGGAGAGCACGCATACCCATTAATCGCGTATTCTGCCACATGAGGTCCGTCTTGTCGAAATGTTCTTCGAAAAACTTGGTTGAGAAGTTTGAGGGAAGCGTGTTGCCAGAGATTGCTCTCAAGACGTTGTGGAGGGCAAGAGCGCCTTTGAAAGCCTTTGTGCAGCCTTCCCTGATCCCGCGGTCTGCCGTATGAGCGTCTTGAGTTTATACATTTGAAGGGACTCACGAAAAGAGCGGATTCACTGCGCTGTAATCAGAACAAGAAACTGAATCCAGTGGTAGAATGCCTACACGTCATGACACTGTCTCCCAGGGCGACCCAATTGGAAGGCAGGTTAGTCGCCTGATGGTACCGAACATAAGTGGTAGGTGCTGATTCAAGTTCTTTGGTTTGCGATTGCACAGGTTATAATGAATATACGCACGGATTTTCAGGATAGCAACGGAAGTTGAGGAGTCGTTAACTTCTTCCAGCATGTCGATGACTTTGAAAGCCCAGTCCGGGATCGGTTGCGCAGTATTCAGCCCCTCGACGTAAACCTTGAGTTCTGCGAGATTGGTGGGCAGCGACCGGCTAGTTTCGTGCTGGCCGACAAACGCCAGGACTTCGGCGAGTGAGCGAAATGCAATGAATAACCGCCAAGATAGCACGTACAGGTGTTCCCGTCTGGCCGCGTGAGGGCAAACAACACCCGGCCCTGTTCAACACCATCTTCAAGGAAAGTGTAGATGGGGCCCGTGTTCGGGATATCCGCCGGAAGTGGCATGCGATCAAGCCACGCTTGGTTGACGCGGAACATCATCGACGAGTAACGCAGTTTCTGGTCGAACGAGATTTTCAGTGCGGAGAGCGGCAGCTTTCCGGCAGGGAGTGTTCCGGAAGCGCCGTACCCATGGCGGTCAAGCCATTTGAGTCCCGCGCGCGCAGGTCCTGTGCAATCTGGACAATTCAACAGAGGTTCTCGATCATATCAGTCACGGACGAACCTGCAACAAGAGCAGCAGAGAACTTCTGCTCGCCAGAATCCATCCGTACTACCACCGTGCTCAAACGCGAGTGGTCCGCTGGGTCCGGAAGAACATCAGTGACGGTGCCCGTAACCAGTTCGATGTTTGGATAGGAGTCCTTGTCAAGGACCAGGCGTCTGCCGCGATATAAGCATTGCGAAAGCAAAGGGAAATTCAACGAACCTGAGAAAGGTCTCGAAGCCAGACCGGGAGAGGTACATGGTTTGCGGCAATTTGAATTTATAGGAGGAGAAGGGAATACGGAATAGAACGCCGGAACTGTTGAATCGTGGGTTGCATCCCAGGACCCTGGAGAATGGTTCAAAATGTGATGAAAGTGCACTTAGAATAAGGCCCACCTGATCTCGGAGCGGCGGCATTCATCCTCGATATTTGGGAAGAGACTCTTTAGCCCCGTGTACAAAAAGGATTGGCAGGCTAAGAGAACCAGTTTAACTTAGAAGGTCAACACATCAGGGGAAAGCAGACCATGGAGAGAGGCATATTGAGCGACGCGTGAGCGAGCCAGTTTCTGATTCCATCCGTCTATCTTTCGGCCTTCTTCAGACGCCACCCAGGCTTCGGCCTCCACGATTAGAACACGTTCGAAGTGATCGTGGCAAACACGGGCGGTCAACAATCCCGCGATACTGAACAGAGGGTGAGCAATAGCTGGTGCTTAGATCGCAAGGGTACCTTCCGCCGCAAATAACTGCAGTTCCCGAGACTTTTTTCTCAGGAAGGCGACTCTGGAGATGAGGAAGATCTTGGACTCCAAAGTGTTTGGCTAGGAGATGGCGACGCAAGAGGTGCCATGAAACAAGCAAGACCGAGTAAGCAGCCGGGACAGCAAGCAAGATCTGGGAGAGCATTCGAGGTCTGCGACTGTGATATGAAACTCTGCATATATACACGAATGTCGAACTTCTGTGGGTCCCTATCATTCAGTCATGTGTCGTGTCTTGAGAACCGCAGCGGTATTGGGTGATGGGGGTAGACTCAGACTGGATCGACCCCTCACGATCCCAGGGAAGAAATCTGCCCTCCGTGAAGAACTTGGAAAACAAGCAGGGGTCGATTCTTGCAGGGGCTAAAATCATGGTAAAGATGCCTGGAATTGAAAGTGGTGCGATTAGTGAAGATCAATGATAGCCGAGCCCACCGCCGAGAAACGCCGCCGATAACGTGCTCAAAACGGCTTTTCCGGTCCACGAGGTCACTTGGGTTCCTCATTTCTGTTCAGAAGGGTATAATATATGTAGCGTGAAGTCTTCAACTTGATGCGCCTCCAGCTGCAGTAGTTCCAAGCATCCTTACTCCGAGGATAAAAGTTCTGACATACAACTGACATATGTATGCTTTGCACCGAATCAATCGCTCGTTTGCGCCGCGATCACGGCCCGAGGGCGCGGTCATCTGCGTGCTCGGCTCGCTGGAACTGTGCGAGTTCATGGCAGAGCTGGCGCGATTGGGCGATTGGGCGATTTGCGCGCGGCGTAAGTACGAGCTCGCCGAGTCGGACAATGAGGTGGCCATGATGCACACAGGGCAGCAGAGCCTGCCCGGGCGAGAAGATCGCACCTGAAATCATTTTCAGCGGGTATACCCGACGGGTATCTGGATTCTGGACCCGCAGGTGAACCATACGGGCTCTAGACCCGACCCGGGTTTCAACTTACAATGGCAGATGGCGGATCTCTCTAACACAGAGTTCCTAATAGCCATCATTCAGCCGAGGTCGACGATCGCACTCGTTGCTAAGTATACGCATGAAGTCTTTGAGATATATTATGCGGTCCCGGTGTTTAGACTGGTGGCTTGAGGGCTGCCCGAGTGGAGGTTACTAATTGCTGAACCTTTAGGTTTGGCTACCTAGGGAAACTTGGGTTTCGATCCATTTTCCTAACATGTATAAACATCAAACTGTCATATAGCATTGGTCATCAGGCCGCTGAAATGAGAATAAATACCGTATCTTCTTCTGTGCTCGACAAGGAGTTATTATGTGCATGGAGTCACTGTAGCTACTGCCATTCACACAAGACATGGACTACAATAATTGCTGAAGCTTTAGGTTCAGCTACCTCGGGGAACTTCAAGTTGACTTCAAGAGACACCCGCCGGAAGATGCCGAGACATCGGCTAGTAGGGTAGGGAGGGTCCGAGGCGCCTTAAATCACTTTTTGGAAAAAGTTTCAGAGCAGCTCAGAAATGCCTTTGCGAGAGCATTTGGGAATTGGCCATACCGGCACCGGGGAACCGGCGGCACCGGCGGCATTGATGATCGGTCACTGATGCCGGTGATGGTCACGAGCTATATGTGGCACGTGCAAGACGCGTCGCGTCGCTCTGCCCTCAATAATGGAGTCAATTCCTAGTCAATAATTATATGGAGGCCTTGAGGAGACCGGAATCATAAAGCCAGAAGACTTCCTTGCAACAGTACACCCTCAAAAACCACTGCATTATTACCCCTGTCGATACCCAATGTTTACTGCCAGAATCAGTACTTGCCAGTTTAAAGTTAGTACTAAGTCCAAGGTCCGGCTCTATAGGTTCTTTCTATGAGAGTCAATACACGCAGCGTAGCCTCATTCTGGCAAGTAGCATATCAGTGGAACTTGTATACAGACACGGACAGCTCAGCCAGTTCTTGTATAGTATGACCGGTACTTTGTTATCAAATCTGTCGACACATATTGTTCATAGCTCACAGGTCACATATCCTCAACCCATTAGAAGAATACCGCTATCAGAGCACAGTCGTTGACATCCTGTTTAGTGCGAACCGAAGTGACGGTAGCATTTAAGCTCCGAAGTATGCCGAGGCTGTGCCGCCGGTCAATTTGCCGGTGTGGCCAATTCCCGAATTTACTGGCCTTTGCAGAGGTCCCGAAAAAAAATTGTTTTTTTCCCGGCCCCATTTATGTATATATTTCGTCGGGGAGACAATAGTCATCATCATGACATGATGTTTGGCGTTCCCAGCTGAGACAAATAACTTGTTTTAGCCACGTCACGGAATCGCAAGCCTTCTCCGAGGCCAATCCGAGGCATCAGACGTACCAGTGTCCTGTCCAGCATGGCGCAACCAAACGTGAGTGTTCTGATGGCATGCCCGCTTCGATAATCATCCCGGCGCATATAATAAAAGGAGAAGTATTAATTGCGACGTCTGTGGACAGTTTGTCCCCCTCGGAAAAGGCGGGGAGGCGGACTTCTTGCAACAGGAAGCGAGTGGCAAGCACAAGGATCGAGTCAAGAATCTTGTGAAGGCACGCCCGATCACAAATTTCTTCCAGGCAAAGCCGCGAGCTCCGACAGCATCCATTCCCAGTTCCTCCGCCTTACTCACTTGTGTCTGATCCTACACCTGAATCTGGTCTCATGCCGCGCTCGTTGACTTCCACGCCCGCTCTCGCCCGCTTCCATTGATGTTGATGATGACCTCGACCTTGCATCTAACATTCCGGATCTGGACTCACGCGACTTGCTTCTGGCTCGTCTACGGGCCGCGGTTTCCACGTTGCCATCAAGTGTTCCTCTGGCCTCCACAAACGACTTTCTTTCTCGATTTTCTGTCAACCCTGTTCTCCTTGTCCAGAATAATACAGATCCCTGGGAGGAATTTATTCACAACGATTTTGATGCTTTTCTCAAGGACGCGGCCCGCTGCAAGAACACCGTGGAATTCTCTGAAGTCATCCGGCGCGGTGATCTGGGGATGGATGAGTTTTCTGTTTGGCTTCGAAGATGTATTTTTGATGCCGGAATGATTGAAGATTGTGTCGAGCGCATCATTTCAGCGATGGTATTCCTGTTCGTATCAATTTCAGCCTTGGTGCGTAAATTACTGACGAGAATCTGAACCAGTGGCGCAACAACCTCCGCTCCACAGCTTGAGACCATCCCGCCCACTCCTCTGATACCCAGCCGTGCGACGATTTCAATCGCGAGCGGGTGCCCGGGTCAAAAGCTCCCCTTAGTTGACGGCCGAACCTCCTTCTCCTCGTACCCGCTCCTTCTTCATGAGGAACACGATCTTCCGTGGTGTGTGGAACTTTGGGACGCTCTCGTTGTACGCTCCGACAACTGCCTGCAACACGCACAAGCATCTGGGGTGTGCACACCGTGCGCTAAGCTGCGTCGGCATCATCTTATCAAGTCTATCCTCGACCGAAACGAAACGGGTGTCCGAGCGAACACTCTGTATGCCTATCTGACCATGGGCGATACTAAAAAACTCCTCCAGGCCAAAAACGAGCGGATAAACAGCTTTAAACTGACGGCGCTAAATACCGTCCGTATGCTACTTGTCCGCGCTCGTCATCTCGAGGGACATTCCCGCTTCGTTCTCGCAGTCAGCCAAGGCAACGCTCGGCGTGTTTGGGGAACTTGGCCTTCGATCAAGATCTGTTTTCCTAACATGCACAAGCAGAAAATTTGTAATATGAAATTAGTCATCATGCTGAACATCATCCTCACAACTCCCTCACCTTCCCGAGCCTCACCGCCGCGGCAGGTTCAGTATCCGAAGCCGTGCGCGGACGCGGTCTCTCGCCTGCGCAGTGCAGGTGCACCACCCCGCTTAAATGGCGCCCAAAACGCCTCCGCACAAATGCACGGTGTACACTGTAAGTACTACCCCCGGCGCGACCTCCGCCGTCGAAAGTGTATGGGCGGTCCGCGAACGCGCAGCAGGCGGCAGCGCGGAGACTGGGGGGTACAACACTTCACTTGCATCGTGCCCGAAGCGTTGAGGGTGCACGGTCACGGATGTAGATGCGCGTGCCGCGCTTGACGAGTTGTAGGGTACGCGGGTAGGGACTGTTCACGGAGCGCCTATAGCGACCGATTGGGCCCGGAGACGACATCGTGCAGCCATGGCAGATGCGTTGAGGGCGCGCGCGCATGGACGGCGGAGTTGCGTGCCTTTGTGCTGCCCAACGCAGGTTGCCGCGGGTAGCGAGTGAGTCAGGCTATGGGGGCACTCAATAACAGATTTGACAGAGAGCCAAGGTATCTCATCCCGACAACTTGACAGCCATTGAACCAGGCACTTGTTTAAGAGGCAAGTTGCCTCTTAAGATCTTATGCATTAAGCATGGACGGTCCCTGTATCACCAGCGTCGATAGTAAAAATTATTCAAGTCAACCGAAAGGTTCAGCACCCGCCTCGAAGAGGCTCAATCCCAAGTCATTTTGTTTGCTTCTTTGCTTCCCTAGGGCATGCAACCGTCCCGTATTTTTACGGAAATACGGGCCGTAAAAACGGTTACGCCCCCGTACCGTCAGCGAGATTAGTATCTCCTGATACGGGACGGGTACGGTACGGGTATACCCGTATACGGGGGGGCCGTAACCGGCCGTTTACGCGTATATTTACGGGTGCCCTCAGCCGGGATCAATTTCTTGCTATTCATGGTTGATGGGCCGAGATCGACCGAACTATCACTCGGCTGGCAAGCCGGCGACCACCCGGCGACCAGCCGGCCTTTTGCCGACGACCTCGACACCACAAGTCCTGGATGGAACACACGCCGGCTGCACGTGTCTGATCATGTGAGGAGCAGCGAGACAGATTGATACTTGAAACTATGATAATTCCAAGTTCAAGTGGTGCTATCTACTATACCTGTGGCTTAGACAGTTTGTATCAAGGGATATCTCACCCTCGGCTCACTTCTCGATGTAATTCCACCTGTCTGTCCAAAAGGGGAAATGACCCCGTAAATTACGCGTAAACGGACGGTACGTACGGGGAGAGCACCCGAGGTATAGGGAATTTGGCGGATGATGGCGGATGATGGCAGAATGATGGCGGATCCGCTTGCCGAGGCCCATCATTTTAGTCCATGAAATTTCATTCAGCAATTCAGTGGAGGGTTTTTAGTCCAGGAAAGTTCGTGCTGTCCTTTCCGTGAAGCACAATGTGTACAGTAATCTGGTGAAGCAATTTCTGAGGACAAAATTGCTTGCATGTGTTTCACTTCAAGCTTCTCCCTTAACCCATTTCCCTTCATGCAAATATCAGGTTTTTCCTTCAGTGTATTCAGTCAAGACTATTCTCTTCTACAAATTTGGCCAACAAAATTGTGTTCAGTGAAATTGGAGGAAGGAAAACCCTTCACTGTTTTCCCTTGACCCATTTAAGCAAAACTGGTTCACCAAATTCCATCCACAAGACTCCTGCAGCCATTTTGCTTCAGTATTTTTCGGGATACTTACTGCAGCAATTTTCCTCTTCACTTCTCTCTTAAGGGATTCATCAACTTGACGTTCAGTCAAACCCGTTAAACAAATTTACTTGATGCACTACTCCTTTTGGAACATTCCTCCAAAACGACCATTCTTCATGTCGCCACAATCCTCCTTTACCCAACACCTATTTTCCTGCTCAGATTTTTGTTCAGGAGCCATCAAAGCCACTGTATAGTTTCTTGTAAGTCACATGCTTTGTTTGGTGCCTTCCATTCTTTCTCTTCATGTCCTTCTCTGGCGCTCACCAGCCATGGGCGCCTACTTTTCCAGATCTTTGCCCCGACTGCCACACATTCTTTCTTACCACCCCCAAGGCCTCTGTCGGTTACCACAGTCCTGATAACGAAGGGAGAATCTATCAAAAGGCGAGACTCGCTCCTGATTTATCTGTTTTGTTAATGAAAAAAAAATCCAGTGCCCCCGCAACAACTTCAGCAAAAGCTCCCCTTGTAAGGGATATGTATGGCGTGACGACCTCAGTCCTTATCCGTGGGGCGATGGCGACATGCGCTCTTCTACTCCATCCACTATTCCCTCCACTCCATCAAGTACACGACGTGACTGCGGCCCCTGCGAAAATCCAGAGTGCTCTCTTCTCCAACATAGCAGCCATGCTAGAGCAATGAACACCAAGTGCAGCCAGCGCTTTTGCAAGGAGTGCTGCTTTTTGAGCACTCTTCATTGTCGGGTCTCCATTCACAATAAACCTAGTGATAACCTCATTTCCAGTCCTTCTACCCAACACATTTCCAGTCCTTCCACCCCACGTATCTCCCCAAGCCACCCTATTTCTCACGCCGGCCCTTATGCAAGGATGATAGCTCCTGAGGTCGCCCAGAAGATTATCAATGGCGACTTCACCTTTTCGCCGTCACGTAGACAGAAAGAAGCTTATCGCTTGGAGGCTGCTTGTATGATCACTGTCAAGTGGTGGCTGGAGGTGCGCTGATCTGATCCTCTGAATTGCATACCTGACTTTTATTTCAGGACAATGCGACACCAATAGTGTTCTCTGTACCAGTGACTGGCTTTCCATGGTTCCATCCCAAGGACTGTAGCGCTATTACGGAGCGCCTTGGTAGCTCTTGCGAAGTGTTTGAATACCTATCGCTTTCAACTTCTATAGAGTTTACTCTAGCAGATGACGATTGCTGGATTCTCACACCCACAGCCGTCAGGGTCAAAGCAGATTCAATTATATACATGCGACGTCCTGGTGTCCAGGTCTGTCTTGGCCTCCGTATCCAGGCGCCTTCTCAAAAACGAGGGCGGCCTTCATCTCCGGTTACACCCACTCAGCCAATGTTTGTGTTCTATTCCCACCTTCTACATTTCTGATTTCATCCTGTTAGGCGTCTCAATTCTTCAGCTTCGAGTTCGAGTTTGAGTTCGGGTTTCAAAAAGCGTAAAGCCAATGAAGTCATGTCCGTAATCCTTGTCTATGCTATGCTGTCCTCCATGTAACCTTTGTCCAGAGATATTGCAGACAGCGACAGCGACAATGACAAGACTGAACTGCCGCCTCAGCCTAATTTTGAGATACCAATATTGCAGTGCGTCTCCCATTCTTCCAGTGTATTCTTGTCCCAATTCATGTATATACAGAGGAGAACCGCCCCGTGGACGTAAAACACCCTGGCCGTTGAGGTTTGCTTGCGACATGGACATTGGCTTCAAAAGAATCGAGAGTTTGCCTGGGACGCCAGCTTCCAATTTCAAGGACGTCTTTGGCTGTGAATGGGTTAGAGCTACGTATTCGGAGAACTTTAATGCCTGGAAGAATACGTACAAGCCTGGGTTGGCTGCCGCTATCAGGGCTGGGCGTTCAGATGGAGGGGAATGGGCACCTATCGTCAAGGCATATAGGGCCAAAACACGTGGTTAATATTTATATACAATAAACTAGTTTATTCTTCTGGTAAATTGACGACTCGGCCACTACACCCCATTTGGACTTGAGTTTTTTTATCCAGCCTGCTCCGCCATACACACAAAGCTATTCTTTTCCTTCCTCTTGCAAGATATGCCACCCACCATTCTGACCTCTCAATATCTGTAACGGTTCTTTTAACACCTATATCTCATCCTGACTTTCACGAAGCAAGGATCAAAAACTCACCCACCAACAACTTCGGGTTTATTCCCTCCTTTATTCTGCGGTCTTCCCGCTGACTGACCTTTTGGACAGTCCATTTTACGCATTCATCGAGGACTTGCGACCCTTGGAAAGATCCCGCGTACTCCTGCAGAGGCTAGGCGTGCCATTTTGGCAGAGAAGATTTCGGTCGACTGGACCTGGGCATCGGGTATCGAAGAAGACCCTGCGCGTCCACTGGATCTTTATATTCGAAAGTTGTTGAGAGCCCAAAGCATTGTCAATCCAGTGCGTCCTTGTACTCATGTTTTTTTTACCTTGACATCAATCTTCTTTTGAAGGATGAAGGGTCTCAACAGGAGGCCAGCCGTGAGGGAAGCCCCATGAGTGCTCTAAGTTCTACTCCACCGCATCTGAAAGGTGTGTGCACTCCTGCTCGTAATTTGTTCCACCAATTGAAAAATTGAAAATTGCAGACGTTCCAATCAAGACACTTCTGGAAGCGTTCAAGACCGACCTTAAGAGACAGCTGCAAGGTCCAGAGAGGATTGACACAGCGTCCAAGACATCGGCCATCAACCTTGGCGGTGACAATGCTTCCAATGACTTTGACGACGATGTGGAAATGGAAGATGTTTATAATCCCAAAAAAACTTCTACCACTGACGAGAAGGAAGAGGGGGAACTCCCTGTTGGCGCCCGAGATAGCAGGGATGAGATCAGTGGCAGCGGAGAAGATTCACAGGTGGGGGAAGATGACAAGGATATTTTGCGTGGGACAGAACACGACGCAGAGTTGGACATGAATTTCTGGAAGCTTTTGCAGCAGGGTACGTCTATCCAATACAATCTCTTCAAGTCTTGATAAAGTCTAAGACGATGACGATATGGCCCTGCGCGTCAAGCTTCTCATTGTCGACAATGTTGATAAAAAAGATATGTACTTCCTTCAGGAAACATTTATTCCAGAGGAATGGGGCCCTCAAAGCACTGAATGCTGGTATCTTGAAACAGAGGAAGTCTTCCAGAAAATGGAAGAGCTCAATGCACTCCCTGTAGGACGTCAGTGTCCTCCTCTTTTCTAAAGTGAAACCTAATCATGTATACTAGACTCTTGGGCAGCTTTCTGGCATATCCCCGGTTATCCTTGGAGCTGTGGTCCTGTTGCTCGGCGCTTGAATGATGATGGACCAATCGAATTGAATCTTAAATACGAACAGCATCAGACATTTCCGGTCAATGGACATCGTAGTGCGTTGCGCGCTATGATTGTGTTTCAACCCCTGCCAGAAACTAAGGTAGTTAAGCAATCTCTATAGCTGAAATTAGGTTAACTTTTATAGGGCCAAGTGGAAGATGACGAAGATGAAGATGAGGACGAAGACGAAGAAGAAAAACCCAAGGCGCAGAGCAGGCAGGTTTCCAAGCCAAAGATACTTTCGCCCAGAGACGAGGCAATGCAACGGTATCTGCTTCAGAAGTGGGGGAACTCACCAGAAGTCAAGGCAATCGTAGCGAACAATAACCAGAGGAAAAGCTACCCCGCTTGTGACGTCTACAAATGGATGACGACTGTGGCAGAGATTTGTCAGCCTCACTTGAAGTGCACCGATCTTGATTTTAGAAAGACAGCGGCGTTCAATAGGCACATTTCGGCGAAGAACTGGGGCACCTTATTCCACCGAGGGGCTGGCTGGGTCACGGAGTGCGTCAAATATTACCAATATATCGCACACTGCAGCACGTACCCTGATGTTGAGCTGTTCTTGCAATCGAGGGAGGAGGTGGGAGTCAAAACTCTCTTTGAAAGGGTTCAAGGGATGTGCGTCCTCAAGTACCAGAGTTGGCTTGAGATCCGGGGGAAGAGACTTCGTTAGGATATCTCTTATTACAATATTCGGTAGCGAGTCAATGCTTTCGATACTTGGAGATAAACAAGTTCCATATGCGTTAAATACAAGTCAAGTCTCAGTCCCTGAGTCGCAAAAAAGGCAAATCACTTGCAACGACTTGAACAGGCTTGAGGCCTTGGGACGGCACAGGAGTTCTTGCAAGCCAGCCAGCCGCGCCTCTCGAGGAGTCACAAGGCGACGCAAGGTCAGCGCTTGAGCTCAAGCAGTTCCAAGATGTCTCAAGGTGAGTGTTGGCTCAGCAGGTCTTGAGACTCACGAAGGGCAAAGCCCTGCTGAAGAGAGTCATATTGAGGAAAACCCGATGTTATTTGATATTATGTATACGTAGATACATGTCCTCGTCCGCACAGTCAATCACGTAGTGCATATCGTGTCGCGCACCAAAAATTGGGGATAGCAGGGCCCCACGTACAACATGCTCCAGCGCGATGAAAATGCATGCATTCCCCGCAACTTGCTCCCGTATCGGACAATCGGTAGGCGTTTTGGGGTGCCAAGCAGTCCTGCGGAACGTTTGGACCATGGCAAGATCGAGTTCGGGACCACCGGGAAGACGAGCACGAAACATAAATTGTAGTTGGCCCATAGCAAGTCGGTCTTGTATATGATCGAATTGAAGACGGCTTGCGCAAAGGTTGTGGCAGCCGGGCACAGACGCGAGCGATGAGGGCGGAAGCGGGGCGCTGTGGAAGGGAGGCGACGGGTTCCACAGCTGAGGTTCGTGTGGACACGGGCAGAAGCGGCGCTGTGGGCGAACGGCAGTGTTTGGGCGGGCTGGGGAACGGCGGGCGTGGACAATCACCGGGCGAGCGGGGCAGCGTGAACGGCGGACAGAGGTCTCTGCGCGCGCGGACTGCGCTGAGAGTGCGGAGGCGTGGAGCGTGGAGTGGGCACGGACTTAAGTAGCAAGACAGCTGCGAAGTGTAAGTAAAGATTTGGGATGAGGTCGGTGTACATACCGCGCTGTATGTAGACGCTGTAGACGCGTGCGGGCACAGGGCGGGCGCGGGCATCCAGGGATGTGGCCTTGAAGTTGTTGGACGCCGGGGCGGGGCGACGTGGACTTGAGGAGCCTGCAGTGCGGCTGCGCAAGTGTAAGTAAGCCTTACAATGAGCAGAGCTCGGCGCGCATGTCGCGGCAGCGGCATAAATTTTAAACGACACGGACAGCGCCCGAGCCGCACAAGCACAGCGAACCGCGGATGCGCAGGCGGTTTTGCGCGTGCGGCACGGTCGTCGGTGTCACAGTGTGTCGGCGGTGTTGTCGTCGTTTCGAGAAAGAGACAGGAGACAATGCTTACGGCTCAACCTCACTAAGCCTTAAGAGTCTAGACTCCGGGTCTTAGGGTTAGGGTTACAACAGGACCAAAGCAATATATTTGACGTCCAGCAAAAGGGAGCCAAGAAAGTGAACACATTTTACAACTGGAAAGTAGATACTACTATGTAAAGCACGTCCCGAGAGTGGAAGGGACGTACTCTAGTCATCACAAGACAATGGGGCCCCATTGTCTTGTGATGACTAGAGTACATCCTAGTAAGTAGAATGGAGGGAATAAGAAAACAGTTGAAGAAGCAGGCATTGCCGTTCATCACAGCCTACACCCATGGTCAGCCTGGGTATAGTTAGAAAGCAGTAGGGAAAGTACAGACAAGGAAAGGGAAGACCCGCTCAGACATGCTCCTCATCTCGATGTGTTTGCGTCCTGCTTGGTTTGTCTGGTGAATTGATGTTAGTGAAGTCCGGAACGAATGAGAAATACTGAGATACACCCAGCTGGTAAGAAATAGGAGGTTGAACAGAAGCACAACGACACACTAGAAGGGTTGGACACTGATAAGTGATATGAGTTTGAACGAGAACAGGATGACGCACTAGAGACATTGGACAACAGCCAACTGACCCCAAGAACCCAAAAACCCCCAGAACCCAAAGATCCAAAATGTTGAGGAACAGAATAGGACAAGAAGAGACGTTGGACACCAGCCAAAAAACCCCCGAACCCAAAAAAATCCAAAGGACATAGTCCCAGAATCAACCAATTTCAAGCTAGCATATAACCAGGTCGTCACAATCAGCACAGGCCTGATACTGGATTGTGCGGTGTGGAAACTGCGGCCTACTCTTGGTAGAGTCCAGGACCCTGTATCGTTGTCAGAGACAGGTTCTCCAGTCATCTGGGAGCGCCAGATGACCCCGCAACCAACAGATATATAAACCTGAGAGGCTTTCCCGTTCCTCCAGTGAAGGGGGGTTCAGCAGGACACAATGAAAGATGATGACCGTTGTCCACAGAAGAAAAAGCCACCTGCACAGCCTTTATAGCTATACAGTCACATGCTCTCTGTCACCTGACTTTCCCAGAAGGCAGTCGGTTCAATCCTCTGGACAGGCATTTCTTTTGTGAGGTCACATGACTTGGCTTGAGTGTTCTCCTGTGAATGGCCATTTCTTTGAATTCCTAAGATAACTCTTATCCATTCCGCTGTTGATAT
The DNA here is from genome assembly GCA_029282135.1 of Mycena belliarum. Classification (NCBI taxonomy): domain Eukaryota; kingdom Fungi; phylum Basidiomycota; class Agaricomycetes; order Agaricales; family Mycenaceae; genus Mycena; species Mycena belliarum. The sequence continues at coordinate 729,436 of JARJCN010000016.1, forward strand.
AGATATGTCGAAAGCAGTTTTAACTATTTTTCTGGATGCTGACCACAAGCAAATCACGACAGAAAATTTGTCTCATCTGGCCTCCACTTTGAATACATTGGTTGTCGGCCCTACCCACTTTATCTGGATATATAGATGCAACAACTAGTATATTCCGTAATCTGGGAGTCCTTTATCCTGCATCCAGAACCAGTGCCAGTAAAGGTGCCAGGTTGTGCCCGGAGGGCCTTAGTATGATCACTGTCTATAGGATGTAATGATTAAATCCCACTTTTCTTTTTTTGATTATCTAAGTTTAGTGCTGCTTCGAACTTGCACTCTGCTCGTAACAGAGACGGCAAGGGAGATGCTCAGGGGGTAGTAGAACATCAGTCACGTGACTATCAGCCCAATCAGGAAGAGCATGGCTCCGGCGCAGTGCACACTGGTTCAGGTGCTACAGAGCTCAGTACAGCTAATTTGTTGCCCAGAAATGTTTCTGCACCTGGTTTCTTTTGTTACTTATCGGTGAAGCAAGCAGTCAAGTAAGATGGCTGAGGTGACCAGAAATATAACCGTTTAAACCATTTGTTTACCGTTTGTTTACCATTTGGACCCCCTGGCAAACAAAACGGAAACAGAAACGGTTATAACCATTTTAAACTGTTTACAAACGGAAATGGTTGGAGCCCTAGGACGTAGTGACCACTGTACCCCGCAGCTCTGCCTCTAGTTGAATGAATGGGTGCTGGTTTGCATGTGTTAATTGTATAACCACTTGGCGGTTGTGAATTGCTATCATCTCGTCCAAAAAGAAGTTGTAGCTGTGAATTGGAGTTAGTATTGGCGGATTTTGTGTGGAAGAGATATGTACCGTAAGACGTTCATCTCCTGGACAACATTTTGGAATTTTCCAAACCAAGCATTTGTTTGTTCAGCTGCCGAAGAGTTGAAGACCCACTTGTTATCTGATCCCATTAGTTCCTGAAACCGAGCGGGATTACAATGAGTCTGGCAGAATGTATCACCCTCCTTATGCTTGCATTTGAAATGCCAAACATCAACAGGAAGGCCTACTTGGTCGAAATAGGTGTCGCCAGATGCCATAAGATGTTTTCTGAACTGGCAATTATTGTCGTAGAAGATATATGAGGGCATGGCGCCTGGAAAGTTGGGAGGGAAGGTTGCTTTCAAAAACGTCTATGTATGATGAACACCGAGTCTCAAGAAAAAGATAGGTAAAAGACGTACTTTGACGCCAGTTATACCTTCAGATCCGAACATGGTACATCTGTTAATAACGACACCACAACAACGCACAAAAAGTTGTTCATTGTGTGTCCAAGATCGGGAGTTTTTGCCTTTGACAGGAGCCATGGCAGGTAGTGCTGTCTGAGACGTGGAAGCTGGTGCAGACGGAGTCAACAATGCACCAGGGTCTGAACCGCTTTCTGGAATAGGTTCTAGGCCCACATTTTGGAGACGTGCGCGGAGCTGGAACATTGCTATGTTGTGTTCTTCAGATGCAAGTTGATGGTCTCGGTGTGATTGGATAGAGCAGGTACCAAAACCTTGTTCAACAGGGGAGTCACAGCCAACAATGTAGCAGACAGAGTTAAGATGGGTATGTGTGAGGCAGTACCTGGCCTTTTGCGATGGAAGAGGTTCGGTACAATCATGAACTGAGCAACATAAATGGCGGACTGTTACACCATCATGAACACCGGCGGACATTTTGTCTTTATATGCGTCAGAAAAAGCCGATCATAAAGATGACAGACTCACACCACTGGCCGTCAGCACCCTGATAAACCTTCATGCATTTGTCGCATGCATGCGCCCACATTTCTTGCCCTGTACCAACCATCCGGTAGTTGCGTTCCCGAAGGGCTTCGTCAAGACGGTGTGGCTGGTAGCCCTGGTGAGGAAGTGACAATTTTTCGTGGTGAGAGTCTTTGTCTTTGAGAATAGCATGCAAAAAGAATGATTCTAGAACCAAATCTCCGTCAAGTTGGTGTGTGAGACGAGAAGCATTGGGTATATCTGTGGTTCCTAGTGCCAGATTATAAACACGCGAAATTCCTTCCGCTGACGCACTTGACAAAAGAAAGGGAAATCAGTAAAGCAGCGGTTGTGGTGTCATATGTTAGGAAGACTTACTGAGATATGGCCATCTGGATGCCAAAATATTCACAGAGATCGGGCTCCATGAACGATACTTCAGTGACATGGATAAAGGATGGGACTTCAGTGGAGTAGTATTCTCGGCGACTTGTAGGATTATGAGCCTCGAACACTGAGTAATTAGGGTAATAGCGGGTGTAGCAAGCTGGACAAAGACATAAGAATGATACTGTGTGAACAACAATAAGGCTTACATCGACAATAAGTTGATTTTGAGAATACGGGTAGAACACCTCTGTGTAGCGTATAAAGGCGAGACTCGACTAGACGTGCCTCTCCGAGGCGTGCATGGTTGCATTGATCCCGAGGACAATGGCGGAAAGGGGGTGCTAGAGTCTCAGCTCCTGTACACTAGGTTAGTCGCTCTCCATATCTAGACTGGACCTTGACGTGCCAAGTTTTGCATCAACGGCATGGAGGCGAAATCCGTCATCTACTGACTGAGGAGAAGGGTCCTGCTGGAAGGAACTGGCCACATCACTGAATGCTATCCAGGAGAGTTCCACTAATGCTGGCTGAAGACCTAGCACTGATGCCAGAAAAGCCAAGATGTGTGGAGGAAGACGTAGGGGCACGGAACCATCTTTCGAAATAATTTCTGGCCAGAGTCTCTTGGTAAAGTCAAGAAACCTTTGAACCTGTGTGAACTGTAATGTAGTTGCAAGTTCTCGATGGGCAAGGAGACGTTCTAAGATTTGGACTGCTAAGATTGCCATGAGATCGATAACATGAGTTCGGTCAAGTCACGTTCAAGTAGTTACCAAAGATGTCAAATTACCTTTTTGGGCAAGATGTCTGTCCAGCAATTTCACTGGACCAATTCAAGTGAATTTAAGTGGACGGAATTGAGTGGAGAAGAAGATTATGAAATTCCTGGAGGAATCTTACTGGACAATTTCATATGGCTTTTGGTTCACAAGTTTCTGTGGATGAAATAAGTGGGGAATACCTGAAGGACTTTTAATGAAGAGGTTTGCGTGGAGGGAAAAATGGTTGCCTGGAGGGGTTTTACTGGAGGGGTTTTACTGGATGATTCTAAGTGGATTTTTGTTCATGGGTTTCTGTGCAAGGAAATTCTTGGAGGACTTTTCCTTGACACATTTGAGTGAAGAGAAAAAATATATATGCCTGGAGGAATTTCACTGGACGGTTTTGAGTAGATTTCCGTCCATGAATTTCCGTAAATGAAAATGGTTGAAGGCTTTTTGATGAAAGAATTGTTGTGGACGGGTTTGAGTGGAGACATTTTGCTGGACAGGTTTAAGGTGCACTCCATGTGCGCAAGTGCAAATCAAAAGAGAGGGTTTCAGGGATGCTGGGAACCAGAATAGAGCATAGGTATAATCTTAGGAGGAACATAACTGTATGATAAAATGTGCTTAAGTCAAATCCGCCAGGCTGTCCGCCATCATCCGCCATCATCCGCCACGTGCCCTATACCTCGGGCGATTTGCGTACGGGACCCGTACCGTCCGAGGAAAATTTTCGGACCTATACGCACGGCTATAGCCGTAACGTATGCAATTTACGGCGTAAAAAATACGCCCGTGCACGTAATACGCACGGTTGCATGCCCTATGCTTCCCTTTAGTTCTACCGCGGCGAGCTAGGTGTTCCACCGAACGTTGCGACCGTGAGCTCGGCTACGGGGGGTCAGAGAGGTCCAGGGACGATGATGTATTTAGTGCGTGTACATCGGGATACTTCCTGGAAACCGGCGTTCCTCAGCGGGACCGGCCGTGTAATGCTACCTACCTACCTACCTACCTGCGGGTACGGGTATGGGTAACCTGTGTCCAACCCCTATATCCTCGGGCCTCGGCTTTCTGCGGTGCAACGGCGTCTATTTCGTAAACGCCGTGCAAGCTCATACAAGTATAAATCAATCGCTCATGAGAGTCTAAGAACACACACCTTATGTCACCTTGCAGGTCCAACTAGTTTCTCATTCAAATATATTATGCTGTGGCTAGAGATATTGGAGACTGCAAAAACCGTTCCTGAGTTGTCTCAAACCAGAGCACTGTGGATACAACAACTTGCGACTGACGAACAACCTGGATCGTGCTCCGGCAGGCTCCAACTGCTAAGATAATTTCGGAGAGCGGGGTTCTATCTCCTTGGTTATCGCCATCACGGCGGAGCAACAGCGTGCTCGTGTTGCGTTTCACATTACCTCGTCCCGGACTCCCGGTTGCTTCGCGGATTTGTTGTAGATTGGACCGAACAATTTATAGCAAGATCTTTCCGCTTGTTCACGCCAGATGTATTTTGGCATCACCTTCTTTGGCATCTCCTTGCTTTCCCATTCAGAGACTAGTAGGAAGACCGTTCAAACAACCCTGAATGATCGAATGGTGGACCCACTGACAACCCACTGACAGAGCCGACACACGGAGCCCGCACCTGCCAGTTCAAAAAGTGCTCGGTGAACGGAATTTGAACTAGCATCCCTCCTCCTGTTATCACCCATGTCCCAGTCGGTCATTAGACTTTTATTGGGTCCCATTCTCCTTGGTGTATCGGCAAGTGTCTCTCATTCAGGTTTTAACTTGACGCAGGGACTTATGACATAGGCATCTAGATTAACACCTTCTTGTATGGTATCTGTGTTACACAGTTCCTGACATATTACCTGTCGAAGCGTCGACTTGCAGATCATTGGACCACAAGGTTTGTTTCAATGATTTAGTTTACTGCATTTTCATTCATTCATGGGAACATAGATGTTTGGTTGCTTGGGAGTTCCTCATCGATACTTTCCATAGCGCGGCCTCCATTTATTTTATTTGGCTCTACATGGTCGAAAATTTCCTCAATGCCCAGTTTCTGCAAGCAGCACCTTGGCCGTTGACTGCTGTTCCTCTTCTCACTGCCATGTGATGATCTCTTGCTCTCATTACGTTCCTTGCTCACAATCTTGGCTTGCACATAGGTCCGCATGTCCTATCCAGCTATTTCTCGCATTTCGAGTGTTTTCTTTGTCAAAATCCCGGCCCCTGTATGGCACACTTATGTTCCTCACGACTGCCAATGTGAGCCTATCCTTGCATAGTCACATCACAATATAATCTTATTCAAGGCCGGTGCTGCCATTGCCACCAGTGCATTGGCATTCAGAGTCGCAACGTGTGTGTCTACGCTACACCTATTCCAACTGATTCAACTTGGGACAGTTTTTCTGATGGTTCACGCTTGAAGCCTGTGACCGATGGATGGCTTGGTGTTAGTGTGGCTAATGATTTGGCTCTCACGTATGTTCCCAATGTCTCTCGGCATGCTGCGACCAACCGATGATTTTCAGTTCATCACTAGTCTTTTATTTAAACAGAAGTCGCACAGGTGTATCCAGTTTGTCCCGCTTCCACTCCAGGCTCCAGCAGCCCATGGTCTAATCTGTGTTCAGAAACAGATACTGTTATCAACCGTCTCATTCGTTCTGCGATCGAGAGTGCTGCGGCAGCCACCTTGTTTGCTGTGAGTTTTTTCTCCGAAGTTTGTGACTGTTGGTCCTCATCCCGGTTCAATAGATCATGGTCTCAATCACTTTTGTATACCAATACTTCACTTCTAGTCAAGTCAAATCTGACGCCCTGATCAGACGAGATTGCCATACACGGGCCTTCATCTCATGTTTTCTATTGTGAGGCTTTTTATCCCTGTATATACTCATAAATTTAATCTCTCTTAACCCCCTCTAGCCCTTGGGTCGCATCTACACGTGAGCAGTTCAATTCCTGCCCGTTAAATGAATCTCAGAAGGCTGATATTTCATAGGAGCACTATGTTATCGGTAAGTGCTGAGCCTTTCGTATAGTACACATGCTTATGGCTTACAAGACACTCAATCGACGTGATTCTCTCAGACATGACCTTGCCGGGACACAGGACTTTGGTAATATGGAACTGGGGGGGACCGATAGAACCAGGAGCATCGGCTTAGTGGTGAATATAAGTCAAGAGACAGAGATAGATTCTCTGCGGAAGCCTCTGCCGTAAAAGACATGGTCCCGACTCCCCATTTCAAGTTACCGATACTGGGCTTCCTTAAAGAACTTGGACTCTATGTACTTATCGACCCTTGCTTCTCAAAAAACTAGCCACTGGTCAAAATGTAGGGCAGTAGGATTTTCATTTTGTACAGCTATGTAATATTTTGTGCAATGTTTTATCTTCACATGCAAGTTTCGGTTTTGCGTGCAGCTCTGTGAGTTTTGGCTGCTTCCCTTTCCTTTATGTTCCATTAAGAAACACTCACATGATTTCCAGTTGTCGAATCCGGGCCTTCAAAGCCGCGGGCACGAAGTCCAACTGTACAACTCAACTTGGCATATGCTAAAGCCGGGGTATGTTCCGGGATGTCAGTAGGGCTATTGGGGACATGATGCGGGGTCCCAGAGCAAGAAAGATGCTCTTAGCACCAATTTGCTGAAGAACGGCGGCAAGGTTAGGGGCGTCCATTTCGAGACGACATCACGTATTTGCGTAGCCGAAATACAAAAATGACACAGGGACGCAACGGGGACGTCAGATTTCCGGTCGTATTTGCCAGATACGAGCCCCAGCTACGAAACCATATACACCATAGCTCTCAACTTTGAGCCCCCCAATTTTTGTCACGCGGAGTATCGGGTGTCCGGTGAATCTGATTCTGATGCGTGCTAAAACAAGTCTATAGTATTAGTATATGGAATGCCGCGAGCTAAACGCAATATTTCTCCGGTCCGTGAAGCTGACCTCGTGACCGCGTTCAGATCTATGCCCGCAGGCGCCGGTATACCCCGGGCAATATGTTAGGTGCTTCAAGCGCATAATGTAGACTTCAAAGTCGTCCAGAATCACGGTCGGACATTCACGCACTGTCCATCCGAGCAAGCCAGGTTGATTTGGTTCAAGAACTCAACATAAGCTAAGATTGAGACAGAAGAATCATTTTACAAGAGAATTGGCCTCGTGAAAAGTGCAGGCAGAAAGTGCAGGCATAAATCACAGTAATGGTATCGAACCTAACGTTAAAAAAAAAGGAACAGCCCCTCAGATGGTAGAAACACACCTTTCATATACGATTACATAAGCACATGGCCCTCCGGAAACTCCAATCGGCATCCTCGCCGGCGTAGCCCATATACAAAGCGTGATGTAAATTTGGGATCGGCTACCACACGATGCCACTGAGATCCATGCAATACGAGTCGCGGGAAAACGGGGAAGCCGGGGCCAAGAAAGAGGCCGAAGTGTGCCCTGAAGGACAACCAATCGTATTCGACCGTCACGGCGGAATGCAGGTGGATGATGGACAGTGACGACGAGCGCGGCAGTGGGGTTAGCCGGCCCTGGACATCGTAGCATCGGAGAGATTGGCTGTTCCGGACATCGTAGCAGAGTTCGTGGAGCCGGGGACAGCGTGAAAAGATGAGTGGGAAAAACATGGTGGAGCGGGACCCCAAGATCTCGAGGACATGAAGGGACGGGAGGGTGGGGAACTCCGCCAGGGCCAGAGTTGACGGGAAGCAGTGGAGTCGAGTTAGGCCTTGCAGGTTCATTCTGAAGATAGACGAGGGGATAGCCTGTCGCACGAGCAGGGGGAGCGCAAGCCCCTTCAGGTTGGCAATGGCAGGTAAGCCCAACAGGGCAAGGGCGTCAACTGGGAGGGTGTAAGGTGATTGCATCACAGATAAGTATTCGATGTTGGGCGAAGTCTGAAGAACCTCGATCAAGAGACGGGAATCTATCAGCAGCTCGCTGCAGTATACGTGCCTGAGGGCAAGCAACTCAGGCAATACCGGCTCCCTGGAAGGACTCGATACGACCGAAACCCGGCCGCTGAAGATTGGCAAACCGTCGTCCGGCTGGACGATAACTTGTACAAAAGGGCATAATGCGAGAATCTCGTAGTTGTGTTCGGAATGGCGGGGTGAAAGTCGAATACTCCGAACGAGACGGCCTGCATCACGTCCTTCTAGTGCTGTGCGGAGGATTGGGAACCGTTCGTCGACTCGCACATTTTCGTACAAGATATCGGTTGCCACGCTATTGAAGAGCCTGCACACAAGCGCAAAGGAGCACGCGGCCTGAACGAGGGTATGTAGCTACTTGTGGCAGCGGCCATCGGACGAGCCACTCACCCGCAGGAAACCTTCCAAATGCTCGAGTGGGTCGGCATGGGGGACGTACTGGAACCGATCCGCGTAGGCTAGGGTCAGTGGAGAGGTTTCCGAGGTCGCCAGTCGTTGGATATACATCCAGACCTCCGGGGGAAGGGACACCACAGTCATGGTCTGTGAGGAAGAGGGCCGTGCGAATGTAAAAGTTGTCATCTGATTTGGGTCAATCGTATGTACGCGCTGAGTGCTGAGTTTCAATGTACTGGCTACCGACTTCTACACTACAGTGCCGCCTCATCCGCATTGAGAATCAGCGTCGTGAAGAAGATAACCATCTCCACGAAGTTATTGGCTGTGATGTCTGTAAAGGGCCCATCGTAGTTGAGCTGAAACTCGAGCACAGCTGAGGGAGGTATATACGCACGCTCGTCGACGGTATGGATGCCCCTGAGGTTGCCACCGAGGTGATTCCCGTGCCCGTACCGGAAGATGTGCTGCGACAGCGCCCAGTTAAAGCGGGTGTCTGCGATGCGTCGTCAGCATCCGCGCTCTGCACGGGCAAGAGAAGAGAAAGGACGCACCGGTATTGGCCGTCATCAGCCCGGGCGCGACGACGACGTCCTGCGTGCCGTTCCGCGCCGTCTGGAACGCCGTGCGGATCGTACCCGCGAGCAAGCGGAACGGCGCCGCGTCGCTGGGCGTGGTGGGCGCGGGCTCGAGCGTCTGCGGCGCGCTGAGCGTCAGCGAGCCGTACGCGCCCTCCACAGGCGTGAGCTGCTGCCCGTACGCCGACACCGAGAGGTTAAAGCGCGCCGCGAGGTCCAGGAGCAGCTCCGTGTCGCGCGTGATCATCGCGTTTACCGAGCTGCGCGAGGCGGTCAGTCTCGCTCGCGTCGGGACACAGGAGACGCGTACCTCTGGGTCGCAATGCGGTAGTTGATGACCGCGACCGCCTGCTCCGGCAGCGCATTGCTCTTCACGCCCCCGTTCACGACGTCCACGGCCTGCGTCGTGCCGACCACCGCGCGGAACATCCGGTTCTCAAAGAGCATCTCCTCCGCCAGTCGCCGCGCCTTCTCGCTCTTGCCCGCGCACGAGATGGCGCGTTTGAGGCGATGTGGGATCTCAGGCCCGTGCGCGCCGAAGCAGGTGGCCATTTCGAAGGCGGGGGTGCCGAGGGCGAGGACGGGCACGGGTGCGTTCGCCTCGAGGTGCACGATCATGGCGGCGAGAATACCGATGCTCGTGTGGGCTGGGGGAAGACTGTCCCAAAAGGTCAACGGTGGGGGGCGGAGGGTGGAGTGGGTGTTCACCTGGAATGGCCCCCGGGGGTCTGAACCTCGACGTTCACGTTCACCGAGCCCTTCTCCGCGATGCCGGGCAACGCGAAGATGGCGCCGAAGGCATCCGTGTAGCCGGCTACGTGGTGCGCTCAGCATCGAAAGATTAAAGTAGCCCGGGGTACCCACATCCCTCGTCAACGATCATGGCGAACGAGTCGGGGCCGAAACGCTCGAGGAGCGCGGGGCCGAGATAGCCCGCGCCGTGGTAGCCGCCGGCTTCCTCATCGAAGCCGAAGGAGAGCACGACGGTGCGCGTTGGCGCAAAGTTCTTCTCAAGCAGAACCTCGATGGTCGTCCTCCGGGCATGGTGAGCACGGGCGCGGCGTAGACTTCGTGAAGCTCACAGGATGCCAATGACGCCGCTCTTGTCGTCCGAGCTCCCGCGACCCCATACGCTTTCACCTGCGCATTATTTGAATATATCAACGAACGAGTTCTAATGAGAAGATGCGGACCGTCGAAATGGCCCGAGTACGGCGGGTACGTCCATTGGTCGACGCTCAGCGGAGCCACCGGAACGACGTCTGACCCCTTGTCAGTCGGGTTCAGCCTAAGTACATCTGAGCATACCGTAATGGCCCATGAGCAAGAGAGGCTTGAGAGTCGCGTCCGAGCCCTGCCAGGTGTAGATAAGCCCGTACGTGTTGACCTTCTGCAGCTCCAGCTTCTGGTGCCTGTGCGCTATGAGCGTCTCTCCGCGCTTTTAGTCTAACGATGACTCACACAAGCGGGAATGCCTGCGCCAGATGCTCGACGAACGGCGCGTGGGACGCCCAGCGCGCGTCCTCACCTACAGGACCCATGTCGTCGAATGTCTCCGTGGGTATCTTGACCGCAGCGCTGAGTTGGGCGACCGCGCGCGCGAGGAACGCGGGTGTTGTATGGAGTGCCGTGAGCTCGCTCCAGAGCGCGCCGGTCGCTTTGGGGACCAGCGTGCTCGCTTGGGGACAGGATGCGGCATCTGCAGAAGGCTTTGAGCCGTGGTGAGAGCTGCAACCAAGCCTCATGCGGCCGGAGGAGAGGAGGAGGAAGGCCGCGAGCACGACACCGGCACAGGCGATGGCCCGGGGCCAGCGCGCGGGGCGGGCGCGTAGAGTACCCCCAGGCAGCTCAGTTGTGTGTTTGACGTCCATCGTGAGGAGAAAGACAGAGTCGGGTTGGATGCAGAAAGCAGGCTCCAAGGCAGTGTTTTATACATCGTCCATCACCTCACCCACTAGCAGGTCGGTGAGAAGGGCGAGACAGGTGGCTCGAATCACTTCCGACGACCAGGGAGCTGTCAAGGGAGAATGCAAAGTTAGTCCCGCCTTGTTGCAACTCATCTGGATCCGCCTTCAACTCTTTTCCAGAATTCCCTAAGTATCTTCGGGGTTTGGGTGCAAAGCTTCTCTTGCCGAATGCCGGAGCCGTCGCGGAGTCCTTACCGCGCAGAATGTCCCGGCCGCAGTGGGGCAGACTCCCGCTGCCAGTGCCTCATCCACATCCACATCCACCGTCGAGCTTCAATACCTGCTCGCCACCCTCAATCGCGGCAATATTTGGGGCGGGCCACACGACGGCATCACGCCCACAGCCCGAGCAGACCGCGCAGCCACGCGAGGGGATTGCACTCACGACGGGTGGCACGCAGTCGAGGCCCGTGGCGGCACCGATTAATCAGACCGCCAAGGACATGATACTCGGGTACGCGCAAGGTGGCAGGCCCCCACACGTCATGAAGGGCGTCCCGACCGGAGGGCCTGCGGGCCTTGCTCGCGGAATTGGGGTGGACGAGTTTACGCCGCAGTGCCACTCCGGCTAGCAGCACCCGCACCGCGACAAGGATACCTCGCTGATGAATTGGTTCCGCGAGACTTTAGGTGGCACAGCCCGACGCCTGTGCAGAGTCCGGCTGCCACCGCGAAGGAGGCGATACTTGGATACGCGCGACGAGGGGGCAGCGGGGCACGAGTGGTACACCCCGACATGATACGAAGGAGAACGTCCCGACCGGAGGGTCCTTATTCGCATGACTGGGCTTGATGAGACGACGTGCCTCTCCGGCCAACGCGGCCAGCCCTCGCAGCGCGGCAAGGATACCTCGCTGACTCGGATGGACTGGTTCAGCAAGACTATGAATAGCACCCGCTCGACGCCCGTGCAGAAGCCGCCGGTCGACGCGAAGGAGGCGATACTTGCGGTCGCACACCGGAAGACGACCGACACGCCCCGCGCCGCGAAAAAGAACTTCCCGACTGGAGGTGTCGCGTTCGAGCCATTGAGCCCCCGCATGCGAGGACCTCGTCGGGCTGGACAGGGAATCCGAACGCGCTGCTTCGCGTCGTAGCTGATCAATGATAGTCCTGATCGCGAGGATTGGGATTGTGTTCCACCAACGGGTGCAAGCTGCCGCAGTAGCTGAAGAAGAACAAAGTGTACGAGCAGAGTTCTTTATCTGCGAACTATGTATCAGTATCCTTGTATCAGAGCTAGTGTACGGATACTAGCGACCTTTTTCGATTCGACGAATGCATTGGATTCACCGAGCCCGCCCGGCCATGCAAATTTCTTTCGCGATGTGTAGACTGCGAAGTCGAGGACGGGGCAAGTCAAAACGGCCGTGCAGCGACGTTTTCTCGATTCGGAGTGCATTGGAGTTCGACGCTCACCAAGCCCTGGGTGTGGAGGAGGACATCTCTTTTGCGGCGTGTGGACTCTGCGTGAAAATCGAGAAACGGATCAACGGCGAACGCGCAATCTTGCACTACACCCACATTGAAGCGCCGATCCTAGGCTCTTGTCCTTCCGATGCTCTCCATGACCTCCAATCTCACTGATTCCGGGAGATCCCAGCCTTGTCCCAGCCCATCAGGTCTCTGGCTCGTCGCTCAGCGCAAGATTGGGACACGAGCTCCAGCTCTCAGCTTCAAGTGCCTTGGCAAAACTACGGGCGCTTGCTGGGCTGCAAAGACCAAGGGTCGGCAAAGCCTGTACTATACCCTGAACTTGTCCTGGACAGAACGATGTCTGGTGTTGGTCTGGTGCAAATCTCTGAAGATAGTCCCTGCCGATTGATAAGCAAGGCTAAGCCCGGCCCGCCGTTTATCTGTCAGCTCGCACTGCAAAAACCCGTTACAAGCACTTGACTAGTACCATACGGCGTGCTCACTCCTCACGATGGACGTCAAACACACAACTGAGCTGCCTGGGGGCGCTCCCCGCGCCCGCCGCGCACGCTGGCCCCGGGCCATCGCCTGTGCCGGTGTCGTGCTCGCGGCCTTCCTCCTCCTCTCCTCCGGCCGCGTGAGGCTTGGTTGCAGCTCTCGCCACGCCTCAAAGCCATCTGCAGATGCCGCATCCTGTCCTCAAGCGAACCCGCTGGTCCCCAAAGCGACTGGTGCGCTCTGGAGCGAGCTTGCGGCGCTGCACACAACACCCGCGTTCCTCGCGCGCGCGGTCGCCCAACTCAGCGCTGCGGTCAAGATACCCACGGAGACATTCGACGACATGGGTCCTGTAGGTGAGGACGCGCGCTGGGCGTCCCACGCGCCGTTCGTCGAGCATCTGGCGCAGGCATTCCCGCTTGTGTGAGTCATCGTTAGACTAAAAGCGCGGAGAGACGCTCATAGCGCACAGGCACCAGAAGCTGGCGCTGCAGAAGGTCAACACGTACGGGCTTATCTACACCTGGCAGGGCTCGGACGCGACGCTCAAGCCTCTCTTGCTCATGGGCCATTACGGTATGCTTAGATGTACTTACGCTGAACCCGACTGACGAGGGGTCAGACGTCGTTCCGGTGGCTCCGCTGAGCGTCGATCAATGGACGTACCCGCCGTACTCGGGCCATTTTGACGGTCCGCATCTTCTCATTAGAACTCGTTCGTTGATATTCAAAGAATGCGCAGGTGAAAGCGTATGGGGTCGCGGGAGCTCGGACGACAAGAGCGGCGTCATTGGCATCCTGTGAGTTTTACAACGTCTACGCCACGCCCGTGCTCACCATGCCCGGAGGACGTCCATCGAGGTTCTGCTTGAGAAGAACTTTGCGCCAACGCGCACCGTCGTGCTCTCCTTCGGCTTCGATGAGGAAGTCGGCGGCTACCAAGGCGCGGGCTATCTCGGCCCCGCGCTCCTCGAGCGCTTCGGCCCCGACTCATTCGCCATGGTCGTCGACGAAGGATGTGCGTACCCCGTGCTTCTTTAAGTCTTTCGCTGCTGAGTGCACCACGCAGCCGGCTACACGGACGCCTTCGGCGCCGTCTTCGCGTCGCCCGGCATCGCGGAGAAGGGCTACGTGAACGTGAACGTCGAGGTGCAGACCCCCGGGGGCCATTCCAGGTAATCATCCGACCCACCGTCCATACCCGCCATTGACCTTTTGGGACAGTGTTCCCCCAGCCCACACTAGTATCGGCATCCTCGCCGCCATGATCGTGCACCTCGAGGCTCACGCGCCCGTGCCCGTCCTCGCCCTCGGCACCCCCGCCTTCGAAATGGCCACCTGCTTCGGCGCGCACGGGCCTGAGATGCCACACCACCTCAAACGTGCTATCTCGCGCGCGGGCAAGAGCGAGAAGGCGCGGCGCCGGGCGGAGGAGATGCTCCTTGAGGACCGGATGTTCCGCGCGGTGGTCGGCACGACGCAGGCCGTCGACATCGTGCACGGGGGCGTGAAGAGCAACGCGCTGCCGGAGCAGGCGGTCGCGGTCGTCAACCACCGCATCGCGACCCAGAGGTACGCGTCTCCTGTCTCCCGACGTGAGCGAGACTGACCGCCTCGCGCAGCTCGGTCAACGCGACGATCACGCGCGACACGGAGCTGCTCCTGGGCCTCGCGGCGCGCTTTAACCTCTCGGTGTCGGCGTACGGGCAGCAGCTCACGCCTGCAGAGGGCGCGTACGGCTCGCTGACGCTCAGCACGCCGCTCACGCTTGAGCCCGCGCCCATCACTCCTAGCGACGCGGCGCCGTTCCGCCTGCTCGCGGGCACGATCCGCACGGCGTTCCAGACGGCGCGGAACGGCACGCAGGACGTCGTCGTCGCGCCCGGAATGATGACGGGCAATACCGGTGCGTCCTTTCTCTTCTCTTGCCCGTGCAGAGCGCGGATGTTGACGACGACGCATCGCAGACACCCGCTTCAACTGGGCGCTGTCGCAGCACATCTTCCGGTACGGGCACGATAACCAAATCGGTGGCAACCTCCACGGCATCCATACCGTGAACGAGCGTGCGTATATTCCTCCCTCAGTTGTGCTCGAGTTTCAGCTCATCTACGATGGGCCCTTCACAGACATGAGCGCCAGCAACTTCGTGGAGATGATTATATTCTTTACGACGCTAATTCTCAATGCGGATGAGGCGGCACTGTAGTGTAAAAATTGGTAGCCAGTACAGTACATTGAAGTCAGTGCCAATATCTATGTATCACTCCAGTCGATTGACCGGTCCATCGATTATCGACCCAAATCAGATGACAGTTTTGACATTCGCACGACCTCTTCCTCACAGACCATGACATTGACTGCGTCGTCCCTTCCCCCGGAGATTTGGATGTATATCCAACGACTGGCGACCTTAGAAACCTCCCCACTGACCCTAGCTTACGCGGATCGGTTCCAGTATGTCCCTCTTGCCGACCCCCTCAAGGATTTGCAAGGTTTCCTGCGGGTGAGCCTGGCTTGTCCGATAGCTGCAAGTAGCTACCTACCCTTTTACAGGCCGCGTGCTCCTTCGTGCTCGTGTGTAGGCTTTGGAATAGTCTGGCGACGGAGATCTTGTACGAGAATGTGCGAGTCGACAAACGGTTCCCAATGCTCCGCGCAACACTAGAGCGACGTGGTGCAGGTCGTCTCGTTCGGAGTATTCGACTTTCACCCATCCATGACGAATACAACTACCAGATCCTCGCCTTATGCCCTCTTGTACAACTTATCGTCCAGCCGGACCACTCTACAACACAAACCCGCCGCTGGGAGTTTGCGGACATACCGGGTCTTTCCAGGCTGCCGGCGTTGCCTGAGCTGCTTGCCCTCAGGCACGTATACTGCAGCGAGCTGCTGATAGATTCATATCTCCTGACCGTGGTTCTTGAGACTTCGCCCAACATCGAATACCTATCTGTGACGCGCATAACGTTTACCCCCCCAAATGACCCCTATGCACTGGCAGTCGGGGAACTACCTGCCATTGCCAACCTAAAGAGGCTTGCGTTCCCCCCGCTCCTGCGACGGGCTATGCCCTCGTCTCTTTTCTGGATGAACCTGCAAGGCCTTACTCGACTCCAATGTTCTCCGACAAATCTGGCCCTGGAGGAGTTCCCCACCCTCCCGTCCCTCCGTGTCCTCGAGATCTTCGGGTCGCGCTCCATCATTCTGTTCCCAGTCATCTTTTCACGCTGCCCCCGGCTTCACGAACTGTGCTACGATGTCTGGAACCGCATATCTCCCCCAAACGCCGCGCGCTCGTCGTTGTCGGTAATCCGCCTGCATTCCGCGGTGACCGTTGTCCGCGATTGGACGACCATCGAGACGCACTTCCGCCTCTTTCTTGACCCCGGATTCCCCGCCCTCCGACAACTCGTATTGCATGGATCCTGGCATCGTGTGGTAGCCGATCTCAAATTTCCATCACGCTTTCCACATAGGCTACGCGAGCGGGGATGCCGATTTGAATTTCCGGAGGGCAATGTGCTCAATCGAATATGAAAGGTGTGTTTCTACTGTAGCTGAGAGCTTTTCCTTATTTCCCAACGTTAGATTCGATATCAGTACTGTGTTTTACGCTTGCAATTTTCACGAGGCCTTGTAAAATGCTTCTCTGTCTCAAGCTTTCACTTGGCTTATGTTTTCTTGAGCTGGTCTTGCTCGAATGGACATTGCATGAATGTCGTGATCTTGGACGACCTCTCGTTCCTACCCGCCCACTGGATAGTCCCATCGACACAGAATTCGCACGATGCACTTTACGCCGCGTGCTGTATTGGTCGTCCTGACCGAGACAAGCCTTAATTCGAAGGATAATGGCTAGGGATTAGAGGCGCGTTTTAGTAAAGGCCCCTACTATGTACAATGTGTCGATGGGAGTTGATAACTCTATATAAGGAACGCAGCAGAACACCGCAGCTTCCAGGTGATAATGCTCTCCCATGCTCGAGTCGCAATACTGTGTGTAGCGAATCAGTGCCCCCCACCAGCAAGGGTTCTCGCTGTGATCTCAGCTCGCTTCCGCCACATTCCACTCTCCCCTTTGACCCCTCTTCTACTGTCACCCGGCCCCTCCTGTGCTGCGCCAGCCGAATCATCTGCTCCGAGTGTACGAGCCGTTGCAAAGACGAAGACGCGAGAGGCTGGCGGCAAGGGTGGCGAGCAGGGATAGAAAAGCCGCATAGCTGACACACGAGAACGTACACGACGGCGACGCAGAACGCCGAGCCCTCGCTGCGGGGCATCAATCTGGATGCACCTGTGTGGGCCACAAGCAGTGTCGCGTGAAGAGCACTGCTGGCGGCATCTACACCATAGGATCCGCTGCAGCCCGCCAGGATCCGAGCTGCAGGCAACGACCAGCGGATACGGGGTAGATCGCAGATGAGAGCCAACGTCCGCGAGCAAGTCCTCCCTTCCGCCGTACTGCTTGCAACAAGGCGTACCTCATGATGTGGAGGGTGGACGGACGGGAAGCAATTCTCGAGTCGCGCGAGAAGAATGCAGGTCACGTAGCAATGGCCACCCACGAAAAGCTTATATTTCGCCATGGACGTGCTTACACGCCCGCCTACGTCTCCGCCTCAAAGCCACTGCCCTCAACGACACACCCCCGCCCGCGTAGCTCCCCCAACAGCGCCTCGAGGTCGTCCGCGGACGCCGCGCGCAGGACGTCCCAGCGCCCCTCAAGCACGACGCGCTCGACGCCGTGTAGCGCGAGGAGCAGGCGGAGGTGCGCGCGCGCGAGGCGTGCGAGGTGCGTGACGTTGTGGGGCGGCATGCGCACCAGGGACGCCAGCGCGAGGCGCACGGTCGCCAGAAGCGGCGGTACTTCCGCCTCCGCGGCGGGCGTCTGGACCAGCGGGGCGGCCATGGTCACGTTGTAGCGCAGCTCGCGGAGGCGCGGGAAGCGGGTGGCGATGCGAGCGAGCTGGAGCGGGTGCAGCTGCGGGCTCGGGTCGGCGAGGGTCAGCGTGTGCACGGTAGGGAGGGTGGGGAAGGCGGGGTACGTGAGGTGCGCGGGGGAGAGGGTGAAGTGCGCGAGCACGGGGAGGGGGCTGGCGAGGAGGGAGAGCATCGCGGGGTGAGGCAGGCGCGGCTCGAGCACGAGGTCGCGCAGCGCGGGGAGCGCCGGGACGTCGGACGCGTCGGGCGGCGCGATTGTGGAGGAGTGGGAGAGGTGCAGGTCGGTAAGTGTGGGGGCGGCGTGGAGCACGCGCGCGAGAAGGTCGGCAGACCATGCTGACGAAATCCAGTAGAGGTGCGTGAGATGGGGGAGAGCGGGTAGGGGCACGACGGGGCCGAAGTGGACGCGCCCTGGCCGCGGGAACTCGGGCTGCACGATGAGCGCCAGATGAGGGCATAGTCGCAGGACAGCGACGTTGTAGTCGAAGCGCGTGGAGGAAAGCCTGACGGAACGCACGGCGGCTGCAGTGGAAGGGTCCGCGAGAGCAGTGGCGAGCGAGTTGAAGCGCGCGTTGATGCGGACGTGTGCATACAGGAGGTCCCGCGTGATGCTATTCCACAGCCGGCAGACGCGGGCGAGCGTACGAACTGCCTGCGGAGATTTGATACAGAACGCGTGAAAAGTCGGTGCATGTACACACCCTGAGGTACCGCTGCAGATCGAGGTCATTGAGGGGATCGTCAGAGTTTGAGCTTCTCTTGTCGTAGACAGCAGCGAGCGGCGACAGGGATTCAGTCGCAAGGCGGTGGATGTCAATCCATAGCTCGGGCGGGAGTTGAGGCAGCGAGGCCCGCTTGAAGGCGGATTTGTGGATGGCCATGGAGGGAGGGGACAAGCGCCAAGGGCTAGTGACGATGACAAACACCCAGTCGCGATCGATTGATATCATCACGACGCCAGACCGCATCAGCTACTCTTTTAAATGGTCGTCGACGTCGCAGTACGTGTCGGCCACAGAGATGTTGGCATACGTGTCTCCACGCCCGCTTTGCCGTTCCCGACGGTCGTCGAGTCATTCCGCAGCAGCAAGCGAACACTTCCTCAGTCATATGCAAGCCCGTACGACATCACCGAGAGGTTAGAGTTCGAGGCGGGGCCTCGCGTCCCGCTCAGTGATCGTTGCGTTTAAAGAGCTGTGGGGGGCGGGATCAGCCAACAGACTCGGTTGGGATACATAGAGGTGTAAGCGCACCTCTGGGACACGATACGGAGGTCGACGAGCGCAACTGCCTGCTCCGGCGGCGTGTTGCTCGTGTCCACGACCTGCGTCGTGCTGGCAATCGCACAGAACCCAAAGCTGAAGGAGAGAACGTCGGTGTCGGTGCGCGCCCACGCGAAGTCTTTCTTGAGGAGGACCTCGATCATGACCGTCCTGCCAATGTCGACACTCAATGACAACAAGCGCTACGGGCGAGATGCCAATGTCACGGCTCTTTTCGTCGTCGCTGCTGCGGCCCTAGATGCTTCCACCTGCATAAGAGATGTAGTAGATATACGATAGGATGATGATGAGTACCGACCGTCGACGTTGGCCTGAGTACGCGGGGTATGTCAGTACGACATCTAGCCTCCCATTAGCATGGTTTAGCGTGGCCAATAGACTGGTCCTCGCACCGTATTGCCCTATGAGTCTGACTCTGAAGCAGGATCAGGTTCAGACCCCGTCCAGGTGTAAAGAGTTCCGTAAGCGCTGTTGGCCTTCCAGTTCCGTGGCCCCAGTCTCCCGTGCCTGGACGCCGTCAGTTCTCTGCCCGGAGCTACACGGAAGACGCCTTCGCACTCACAACGAGCGGAAACATGTCTGTAAGATGATTGATAAAAGACCCGGCTGTCAGCGCAAGTCTGCGCCGACAGGACCCATCGAGTCGAAGGGCTCCGTTGGGATGCACACTGGAAGCGCCGAGTTGGTCGATACCAAGGCGGCCCGGGGCGCTCGTCCCGGATTCCCGTTTTTGAGCGAGCTCACCTGTACGCATCTGCGGCGAGCTCTGAAGTGTCTGAGATGCCCTTGAGAAGACAGCGTGGCCTCATACGGCTGGAGAAGAGGACGACGACGGTTGCAAGCATAGAGACAGAGCAAGATAGTCACGGTGCCAGTGTAAGTTGTGCG
Organism: Mycena belliarum; assembly: GCA_029282135.1. Lineage (NCBI taxonomy): Eukaryota > Fungi > Basidiomycota > Agaricomycetes > Agaricales > Mycenaceae > Mycena > Mycena belliarum. Next base: position 749,307 of record JARJCN010000016.1, read on the forward strand.
GCAGGTGCTTACTCAAACTTGAAACTTTCACAATCTTCAAATCGTCTCAGATCTCAGTACTTACTGGTACTCGACTCGCATCTCTCAAAGCGTTGGCACTCTGCAATCTGCAAACTGAAGATCTCGGGGGTTCTTTCAATCACAAAAAGCCTCCTGCCAGGGCCAATCCAAGCTTGACTCTCTGCGATGAGACTAACTTTTTGGGGAGGGCTATGAACGAACGTATGTGCAGAGTTCTGAATGCTCCCTAGACAATATGAATTCAAGGGCGATTCCAGGACGTTATGCGTGAGCCTTTTCTGGGGGTGGAGTACTTTCTTAAGTAAAGCGACATCAAGCGTAAAAAAAGTTCGTATTCGTACAGCGTTTGAGCCCGAACACTGACATTAGATACATGTTGTACAGGTAGAGGTCATATCTCGTACGTCCTCCCGATTAGAGAGGCTCTCCCTCGCTGGACCCCAAAACTGACTCGTCCTCGCTATCCGTCCAAGTCCCGAAAAAACTGCGAGGGGGCTTGAGCGCCGCCGGGACCATTCCCAAAGACAACGGGCGCTTGGGGTCGAAATCGGCCTCCTCATGGAAAAGGGAACGAGTCGTGGACGTCACACTCGTCCCAGATCCGACTGGATCTCTTCCTGCACACCAGAACTTGCGCGGCTTGGCTCGGTGGCCGATGAAGCTTTCATCTTCCTCCTCCGAGATCGCATCGCTGTTTCCCAGGAGCGTAGCATCGTCGTTGAATGCTGCGCGTCCACCTTCGTTCTTCTTCGCATGCGCCTCGCGCCCCACCGACGCGTCCATCCGGTCTAGGCCACCGACCCTGCCACCGCCGGACCCCTCCGTGTTGAGTATCTTGAGCAGGTCGTAGAAGTTCTCAACGCCCCGCACGCCTTGAGCAACCTCCATCAGCCCCGCCTGTGCTCCGGGGCTCAAGAGCTCGGAAACAAGGGGATCACTGGTCTCCGTTGGGACTTTCCCCTTCGCGACGCGCTGCGGTGCACCACCCAGTGAGTACGAGAGTATCTCCTTCGCGTCGGTCGGTGCGCCGAGATCCGTTTCGCGCTTTGGCCACTTGCCACCGAACTTATCGATGGCCCAGACCTTCAGCGCGTTGCTGTCCACCAGTTGTGAGGCCCCCTGCTGAGAGTGGCGCGCTGGCGCCATATTGTCTGTCCCAGTCCCGCGAGTGGCGGTGAGGTCCCTAACCGCGGGCGTGGATGTAGGAGTCTGATTCCAGTCAGCGGGGGCACGCCTGGAGCTGCGACGGCCGTGACGGCCCCTGCGATGCGCACGGAATGCTTTGACCATGTCGTCTTTGTTGATGTGGCTGCAGGTCCATGCAAATAATGGTGAGTGCCACTCGGATATCAGAGCGAGGAAATTGCTCACTGGGATTAGATTGAGCGCTGGTCCTTGGGTCCCCGGAGACCTCTGCTATCTCTCCGTTCTTTGTGAAGCGCGGCTCGTGAAGGGATACTGGAAGTGGGTTTGAGTGGCGCTTCGAATCTTGAGGCGGGTGGCACGCCCGAAACCACCGCTCAGAAAATCAGGGAGGCCGTTCGGTAGGGTCCAGAAGCGTTCGAGGAGCTATTGAACTGCTCTCTTTAGACCGATAACGTCAACCAGAGCTTCCACGGAATAGGATGGTGGTTGCAAGAGGAAGCGAGCCTACTTCACGTGATCACGCAGTCGCCCTTTTGACTCAATGAACCAATCGAAATCAACAATGTGGCCACTGGCTCCATTCCATGGCCTTTCTCGGTCAATTGAATCATTGTCTCCCGCTTGCTCTCTCCGTTTCTGTCAGTGTTCGGACGATTGGCCCAGACTTCCACGATTCAACCTCACGCCTCGACGGCCTCAACGCCCTAACTCTAATGTGACTAAAATGCCCAATTCATATGTGCTCGTTGTAATCTTAAATCGATACTGAGACTACTCTGGATAGCGTGGTAGAACGCAGACGTCTGAACTTGTGCGGTTTGGGAGCTATGCGAAGGCCACTGCGAAGCCTAACATAACTCCCGATAAAGATACGCTATTCGCTCAACCAAGCTTACTCCAAACACCCAAATTTACTTGAAGATCCGATGCTGCAATTTGGGCGTGCGCCTGAGTGGCGTCGCCATCGCCCATAAACTTGTCTGAGTTTTGTCTCGGAGGTTTAAAGGCAACTTTGGCGGGCTCGTGTATTCATTCGTCATGTTAAATAAAGGGAAATCCAGTAAGTACTACGAAACGGGGACTGTGCACAGATACATGGCTAACGCTACAACCCAGGGCGGGCATTGAGATTCGGTATATATAATTACTTAGCATGTTAGCGCCGGCCGTTCACGATGTTCCCCAGGACGCCGCGCCCTGCCCCAGCCTGGCCCGTATTCCGGCGTCGATCAAGGGCCTTGGTCGAGGATCGGTGTTGCCCAGGGTTTTCGTTACGACGATCCGCAGGCGTGGGGGTCGTTCGCGCTCCGCCGACGATGGGTTCATCACCCCGAGGTCCATGCCGAGATGTGATGCCAGGCGGCCCATTCGGATAATTGACAGTGAGGAACTGCGATGGCCCGCCGTTGCCGAGGGCTTCGAGTCCGCGATTTGGCACCTGTGGCCACCGCGGCGCCTCCTCATAGTCGTCTATGGGCTTCAGGGTGGCTTTGAGCTTTTCATCGAGGGCGTTGATCTGCGGTGCCGGGTCCTCGACAGGCGTTATAGCCCGGGGTTGCTCGGCATGGGCACGGGCTCCTAGGGCGGGCCATATTGTCCAACACATGATGTCCCCTAGGGAAGGGAGAGGCGTGGTGTTAGGTGCGCACATGCCCTCGGGAAACAGCTGCGCAAGCTGGGTCGGTCGCTCGGAGGTCGCGCGCACAGTGTCCGGGGAGGAATAAGGCGGGGGTGGGGTTAGTATACGAGGGGCCTCCCGAGCGCGGGCATGTTTTGCCATCGGGCTTGACGCCGGGGCCCCCAGTAACTCCCGGTGCGCGGGCGCCAACGTTTGCGCTGTAGGTGCATCCTGCCGAATGTCGCGCACACCAGCCGCAGCTGGTGGACGCACGCCTGTGGCCGTCGCGACCGATATATTCGTGTTTCCCGCGCCGGTGGTATTCTGGGTCGGTGCAGTGGCGGCGCCAGCGAGGTATGCGTGGGGCGCGCCCCCGATTCTGTGAATGGAGCCCTGCAGGGAGAGAGAGCTGGAGAATGCCGCGCCAGTCGGTATTGCTCGTTGCTGTTGCCGCGATTGGGCCATGATGCTAGGATAGGGGTGAACACATGAACAAAGCTAAATTAGAGCGCTGCGCACCTGAACGATCCTTTATCGAGGAGATTTGAGAGGGGCGTTCGACTCAGTGCAATAATTCGGCCGGAGAAAGGTGTTTCTTCCGGTGGGCTGCGTGCGTCGAGTGGCAATGACAATGGGTAGGTGGCAAGCACTGTTTTGTTCCCCAGATTCGCTGGAGTCCCGCCAAAGAATAAATGGTTCAGTTAAAGGAGGAAGGAAACGCGTAGGATCTGAAAAGAAACGCTTCAGATAGAGAGGATGGTGGAGAAGAGAGAGGAGAGGAACGTAGATAATGCCGCACGTGATCGTGCTTTGACGCCTAAATTGAGAAAACAATGACTCGTTCACATAAAGCAGCTTGACTGGAACATGCAGCACTTCTAATCAACGAGAAAAATATCCGAGATGCCTGCGGGTTTTATCATACAGTATGCAACTTATCTTCTAGATCCTGCGCAGATGATATCTAAAAAAACATAGATAACAACGTGTGGTCGGTCCACCTTCCGCTTTGGTGATGTCCTCCAAAATTATGTCTTCGTTGGGAAAAATCGATATCGGGAAAGAGAACCCTTCCCTGGATAGTTCCCGCTCCAGCCCGGCCCTGGCGACGTTGGACTCGTCCTCGAGGGCTGTCCCAATGTCCATAGGAACATCTGGAAGCGGACGACGCTCGATACTGACGGACGGCGTCGTTACAGAATTTCGGGCAGGGAACCCCCGTCGTACGATGGGGGAGATGTCCTCGGAACAGAGTAAGATGGTGGTGAGCTTCGCGGAAGCGGTGGAATCGGTAGAGTTGGTAGAGGCCGTATCAGTGGAGGTCGAAGTGGTAGTGTCTTCCCAGGCGGTATCGGCAGCGGTCGCAGGAATGGTGTCAACGGAGGACGCATCGGGAGAGGTCTCGGCAGACAGCGGGGCGGTACTGATAGAGTCGGAAGTGCATGACTTCGTCTCGAAGATCGCGGTTTCTGTCGAGGGCGACAGAGGATTGTCAGACCGTACGGTTATGGCACAGGCACTGGAGGACGGACCCTTGTAGCCTGAACGGCAGTTCTGGCAAAGGGCGAGGTCGAGGTCGAGGTATTAGTGGAAGAGGCCTGACCCTGTAGGATCCGTGCGCTGCGTGGCCACGGCTCTTCGATACATGCCGCTTCAATGCAATGCGATGCCACTTCCGGCGCTTTGATGCATTGCGCTCCAGAAGAAAGGAAAGCGGACTGCCATGAATGCTTGAAGTTCGTGCGGACGATACGGTGTTTCGGGATGATGGACCGCTTTTTGAGATGTGGCGCAAGCAGTAGCGCGAGTCGGAGGCATAAAAGTCTGCGGGATCTGTCTGATGACATTCCTCTTCGGACGACGATCCTGCCGCAGATTCACTATAGATAGATCCAGTAGTTTTGGTGGCTTCTGAAAGCACGCTGTTGCGGGATACTTTAGGCGATAGAGTATGGTATCTCTGCCAGGCCGAGGTCATTCCTTTGACGTTAGTCAGCGGCGCAAGGATAAGTTGAGTCGGAAACTGACATTCATCGAGTTCCAGAGTCACTATCATGGACGTTGAAACGCTGAAAGGTCGAGAATTTTGGGCCATATCTCGGATCCCTGTATACATATAACACGCCACACTAGTCCGAGACTCCGAGTTGCTGAAACCGGATTTTCCATCAACGGCGACTACTGTACTTATGATGTCATCTGTACTGAACGTTTATGAACCCCAGTAGAAAGTGAAGAGCCAAACAGCGACGAACTTGATAGGTGCGGTGAGACACGAAGTAACGGATGCTGAAGTTTTCGTGGTGGTGGTTTGGGACAAGCAGATTTCGGCATCTCGGTCCGATTCTGCGGTGTCATACAAGTTACATAATGATGATAATGCTTTATTTCTTGCTTGAGTATTGCCACGTCAGTTTCTGCCCGAAGGGTTCTCCACCTAGTACCTTCAAGGCTCTACCACGCCGCCAGCACTTCTTCCTCAGCATAAATAATCGCGGGTGGGCCGAACCACTTCCGCACGTACTCTTCACTGAATCTTCCATCCTTCCTTGCTTCTCTTATACAGACCACCGGATCTGTCAGCTCTATAGGCCTGGCCCATGAAGACTCCCTCCAAACACGTCTGAAGGGTGGCAATGCAAATCGGTGAACAACAAGTTCAACATGTACCATTTCGCTCAAAGTTATGCCTCAGCCGGAGGAATGTAAGAGTTGCCCGCTCGTTGCACACGCTAGGTTTTATCAGGTCCTCCGCGGCGGTGCATCCGAAGCCCGAAGATACTTGGAGAATTCTGGAAAGAGAAGCCGGATCTAGATGAGTTGCAACAAGGCGGTACTAACTTTTCATTCTCCCCTGAAATTTGAAAGCTCCCTGGTCGTCGGAAATGATTCGAGCAAGATTCGAGCCACCTGTCTCGCCCTTCTCACCTGACCTGCTAGTGGGTTAGGTGATGGACGCTGTATAAAAGAGGGCCTTGGAACCTGCTCTCTGCATCCAACTCCCTTCCAAGTCATGCTCCAGTACTTCGCCCTCGCCGTCCTCTCTTTCGTGGCAATCGGGAGCGCCGTTTCTCCCTCCAACGGATTTTTCCGAATCTTGAATTTTGAAAACAGGAGCATGGACTTGCACATCGTCAATCCTGCAGACTTCGACCCGATTTCGGCTATTGGTTCCGCTCCCGGTCAGGTTGCGCAGAAGGTAAACCTCACGGTATATCTGGCTCGTTTTCCCATACTCACATGCACATCCCATAGTGGTTCCTAAGCTCGACTGGCGTGCTCAACCAGTTCCGCATCAGCAACGCGCAAACCGGCACCTTTGCGTCCTACACCACAGCTTTCCTCGAAAACGACCCCAACCACGCGCAGCTCTGTGCGCACCCGAATTCGACGCTGTGGAATATCACTGCGAGCGGTGCCGGTTTCAAGTATGTCACGGTTAATCGGCCAAGTGGTTGGCCGCCCAATGTAACTCCTCTTCCAGAATCGCCGAGGCAACATTCGGGCTGGCGATTACTGCTTGGGATTTCCAACCCCCTTTTCCCACGTCCCCGGTCAGTATGAGTTCTAAGACCAACGACGGTACTCACGATGAGCTTGATAGCTTACTCTTGAGACTTTCGATTCCAGCCAAGCACGCCAAGTTTTCACGTTCCAGGCCTGTGAGTTTTACGGCTTTCCTGCACGGCGTACGATGCTGATATGCTGGACGAAACCCAAGTCGTTTGATCGCCCGGTTCAACACCAAGCCGTCCGACTCTTACTTCAGGACAAAGTAATCAGATCTATGATCTATTTTACTTCTCTCTGGCTCTACTTTTCCGCGCTTAGGTTATCCGGTCCAAAATACGACGAGCGAAAGTTCAGTTACACCTACCTACCATCGATGAATATCATCTCCTTGTCGTTGAATGCCAAAGCCGGAGTTTGGGTGAAATTCCACTGTGCCCCAGATTCTCCGACCGTGGTGCGGAAGCCCCTTGCGCAGAGGGGACATGTGCGGCGGGGTCGACGCCGGGGGAAAATATACATGCGCCGTCCAGAACGCTGTGCACGTTGAGGGTCGATAAGGACACATCCAAGCGCATCCCGACGAGGTCAAAGACAAGGGAAGTACTGGGACCAGTGGACAAACCATTGCGCATTTGGGATGTACGAATTGGCGCTTCCGTACGACGGGTACTGCGCGTGATGTCAGGAGACGAGGAAGTACATGCAGACTCCCATCCCGGAGATAGCCCTCTCTGACCGTGGAATTGCTGAATGCATTCCCCACATCCGCCTCATGAATTCGACAGCGGTCCGGCTTTGAAATGGGCTTTGATTTCGAAACTTGTCAGAACAGGGATATGGTTTACAGTGTCAAAAATGGCTGTAATATTGGTAATTTCTGGTCTGTAAACTACACCGGCATTTCTTACCCAGCATTGAGTCTACCCACAGTTCAACCGCCATTCACTGCAGCAACCGGGTCAAGAAGTTCATGATTGATATGGTTAGTCAGTAGTCTGCATCCGTGCTTCCGTTTGCTGTATCACGACTCCAAAAGTTCGATTTCTGCAACATTGACATACATGCATATGGCTGTAAGCTAGAGACCGTTGACTTATTTCGGGAAGAAAACGTTGTCCATTATGAACTTCATTCCCGCTGCGCGGAAGTTCTGCATCGATCCCGTCGTGAGTACTCGGATTATCATCGGTGGGTGTCGTTAGACTCACATCTTTCTCCGTGGTGGAGCCTTGCGTCTGCCAGACCATATTTCTATGGCCCTCAGAGTACTTCGGCCAGTGGACCTTAGACGGCACTGATTTGAGGATAATAAGATGGCCGATTCAGAAACGTAGATCTGTAGCGCTCACCGTTGGCGTTGTTGGGATCCCCGGTTGCGATGAAGCTCGCCCAAGATCGGGACATGTGTACGCCCAGGAAACGGTCCGCGATGGGGGCTGACGGGCCCAGATACGTCGCGGTAAAATGGTTAGTCAGCCAGAAGTCCGTGCTGGGAGACGATTGTTTAGCTTGGTTCGCCCCGAGAGACACGGACTCACTCATTATTTTGGAGATTGAAGACATATGCTACCTAGCAGGGGGTTTAGCCTCCAAGCGAAGAGCGCCAACACGCGGACTCACTTCAATGAAATGCCCAATGAAGTCCTCAACTGAGAAAGTGACGGAGTACGGTATGTGGTTGAACCTGTACGAGTCTTTAAGCGCCTCCGGACGAAGGCAGGGACGCTTCGGCTGACCTATAAGTATAGACTGGGACTTTCGCAGAAACTTCTTGAGCGAGCCAACGCGGCCCCCTGTGCTCAAGTTTAAGTTATGACGATCAAGCAGGGGCAATACACTTACGCGGCCATGAACACGTCTCCCGTAATTGCTGCAACCCGTTTGTTCTGCAGCCCTGGCGTTGCGATGAATCCGTTCTGAGGCCCCGTCGGCTGGAAGTCTCCCGTATTAAATGGGCATCCCAAAGCCGGAACGTCAGGATAGAGCTTCAAGATTGCTTCGCGGAGCTGGGGCGGGACGCTCGGGATGCTGGCGTTGACCTGCGCGGTGGTGTTCGCTCCGAGAGATGCGAAGCTGCGGCCTTCGTCCGTGTTGCTCCCAACCTGCGCACAGTCAGCTTATGATCGCGGGCAGGTAGAAAGTGGGGGGCTCACGATGAACGCGACTTTCACCCATTTTCCCGCCCGGTATGCTGCGAGCGTGCCCGGGACGTTGATAAAATCACCGTCGAATACAATCCCGGTCGATCCAAGCGTGTTTTGGCGGAATACGTCAATCGGCAGCGAGCGGATGCAACTCAGCTGGGCCGCCTCTGAGGAGTTGGCTGTCGAAGCACAGGTTGTGTTTGAGATGAGACCGTTGAAGGTGGCCTGGAACGGTGCAGACGTCGGGAGACTGAAGTTGCCTCCGCCGGTACCACTCTCAGCGATAGCTTGGTTGAAAAGTTTGTCGTCGCGTCCCGCATATGCGATGATCTGGGTATGAACGCTGGCAGCTCCTGCCTATGCGGAGAGCATGGTTAGGTTAACGCGGCTTGTCAGCAACACAGCGCTCACACTATAGTTGAGAAAGCGGGATCAGATTCAGAAGCCCCGACTTCACGAGCGATATATGCGCACCTTTCTCCTTGGATGGTCACTTTCCTACGAGACAATTGATATATGAACGTGTGGAGAGTATTGAGAAACGCACTTCGGGTTTCCGCCGAACTGGGCGATATTTTCTTGCACCCAATGAAGTGCAAGACGCTGATCGCGAACGCCGAGGTTCAGCGATCCCTCGCCTTGCAGTGCCTTGCCGCCCAGGAAGCCAAGCGACGCGAGTCGGTAGCTGTAGGAGGTAATGACAATGAGGCGGTTGTCAACATAATTAATGTGCTTTATGTCTCACTTAATGGAGACGAAAACGATAGGCTTGCCGTTCGCAACGGAAGCCTGGACGAGCCAAGTTCCATTGTAACGGAAGTCAGCCTGTAATTTGAAAGCATAAGCGATTGCAAGCTATCCGTCGAGCCCGATTTGCTCACGCTGCCACCAGTAGTCTCACGAACGCGGCTTGTTAGCTCGAGGAAAATATTCGTATGAAGTTCAACCCACAAAACCACCGCCATGAACTAGGATCGATGTCAGCCATGCTGGGGCTCGGGATGCGAATAAACCCACTCCAAACCACGACTGGTACCCGGGACTTCGGCGAAACACCGTCTGGTCTGATGACGTTGAGGGTCAAGCAGTCCTCCGAGTTGTTGAATCCGGAGTTGTCGTCCTGTTGACTTTTGAGACTGCGTAGAGATCAGGGATCCAAAGGGAAACATACGAAGCCCGTCGTAAAGCGCGACCAGCAATGCGGCCCGTAAGCAGTAGCATCAAGATTTCCGAAGGATGCGTTGCTGAACCGGTTAAAAACACTTAAACGTCGTCAAGGTTGGAAATAAGCATACATGGAACGAGGCGGCCGCAAGCGAAGATCCCCAACTGGCGGCTGGGCGTAAGGAATGCCCAAGAAAAGGGTTTGGCCGAACTGGGGTAGATCGACACCTCTACGAAAGAGAACGTCAGGGATATGAAACGGAGGGTTGAAAATAGGGCGGACCGAACGGTACCGTTCTTGATGGTGACGGACGACTGAGCCCCAGCCGCCGCTGCGCAAGCAAGTGTAGCGAGAAGAAAATTTCCGCGCATGTTCGGTCACCGCTGCGAACAAAAAGGTGGCGCCTCTTAAGTACAGGGCACGCATGCGTCGGCGGCCGAAGGGTGTCGCCTGCCAGAATAGAAGATGCGGCCAAGGCCTCACGTGGTACGTCAGCAGGCAGCGATTGGCACAAGGCAAGCAGTAGAATTGGCAAAGCAGTCTTAGCCAACGGAGCGGCGGGAGCTTTGCCGTCACTATGTGTAAAGATTCGCAGCATCCGAGTCAGATTTGCATTAGTAGATACAAAAAACCACTTGGATGGGCTTTCCCTGGCTTCGCCTTCTGTTCTTCGTTCGAAGGAACGACAATTCGTACAATTTTGCTTGTAAAGCCGGCCAATTGAAAGCACTAGAGGGACACGAGAACTCTCCAGCTGACTACAACCCTGCGAGGTACGTGCACCTTTCAGTAGTCCGGATATAAGAAACTCCGTCCAGTGAGAATTCGAATACTGTATTTTTTCGTTCAATTCGACCTAGGGTGTGACGCGTGACACGAAATACCGATTCGACCATCCGACCAGTGCCAAAATTCCGCGTGACAAATCGAAATTTTCGACCAGCGGACCGATTTTTTTTCGTATCTTCGCGTCGCGAGTATGGCGGTCAGAGTGCACTTTTATTATTTAGCGCAAAAAAGGGCCATTTGAGCAACATTTTCGGCTGAGAGCAAAAGTTCTGGGCAGGAGCCCAAAAAAATATGTGACCCAAAAAAAAAAGACTTTTTTTTTCCACGCGCGCGCAAAGCCTCCACGTGCAGAGCAATTGTTTTCCTGTGCGCGCAAAAAAAAGGCGGTGTGGCTGTGCCAAGCCGGCTGATGCGCTGATGGCCTTGATCAAATGCTTTCGGCCACTTCCATACAAGGACCATGTAGGCAGTTGACAGGAACTTGAATGAGCAGTGAAGTCTAAGGTAGCTACTCCTCATTACATTGTGGCTCTATCATTCTGGGGCCAGATACAACCATTGAATGAGCCGACTTGAAGCCTCATGTTGATATTGCTATATGCCTGATAGCAATAAGGCAAGTCCACAGAGGTATGATTGGATGGGGTCAACAGTGGTGGTCTCAAGCTCAGTGGGACTATGGGCTGTAATACTTCAAGTCAACACAGGGATACACCTTCAGGTCTCGTCTGTCTGGGCTCCTGCCGACACCATTTGATCAAGGCAATCAATGGATCAGCCGGCTTGGCACAGCCACATGCAACTTTTTTTTGCTCACAGGAAAACTATTGCTCCGCATGCCCGGAGAGTTTGCGCGTACCTTGAAAAAAAGTTTTTTTTTTCATCTCCCTGATTTTTTTAGCTCTGAGTTCAGGTCCAGTATCTTTCGCTCTCGGCTCAAAATAGTGCTCAAATGGCACTTTTTTGCGCGAAATAATAAAAGTGCAGTGTGACCGCCATACGCGAGCACAATTTTGAGCAAAAATTGACCAGCGTGACGAAAATTCAATTCGAACAAGGGGCGGGTGACGCGTGACAAACGACCAAAATTCGCCATCGACCAGGGGGGGCGTGACGCGTGACGGTCGAATTGAACGAAAAAATACAGTAGATATTCTTGAGTCGTAAGATTTGTTGTGTTGTTTGCAGGTGCCACTGTCCTCGCCGAGATTTGAACCTATAGGCTAAGTAAATTGCCAGCAGTCAGCCCCACAGAAACAGAGCGGGAACTAGATCACTGAAGACCCAGAAAGCGATCAGAGCATCTCTTCCTAAGCCGTTCATACGCAGCACTGCGGATCCAACACAGGGATCTGGGCTATATTTTGTGCAACAGAATAAGGAGAGGGAAGAGTCGTTGGCGCCAGACAACTTGCGGTGCCTTGTCGAAGTTGTCGTTGGTGGTGGTATGCGAAGAAAGGTGCCGGATCAATGTCTTGCTGATGCCCGACACTGTCAAATCGGCCCCCGGTCCGGAGCAAATTACGGCCAGCTGGAACAAAGCTGGAACTTGAAGCAAGCTGGAAGTACTTATGCTTCAAGTTTAACTTGAGTTTACTTAAATAATCAGTCAAACAGTTCCAGCTGACTTTAAGTTCATTCCTACAATGCTGGAATGCTCCCTTTTCACTGTCTTCTTATCCCAGGTCTGATACAAACATTGATATTTGTGTCGAATGTCCCTTTGTACTTTTACAGCCTGTCGGAGGTGCAAGTTTGTGAAATACATTCCAATTGTGGTATTTAGTAATATAGCGAATGATTTGGGAGGAGAGCAATGTGTCGGGCTGCATCCTGTTTTATGACTAGTACCTCTTTACCAGGTTAAAGGCTTTGACAAGGCGAGCCTAGCGAGGAATATTGATAACTAGTAGCCACAGCGAGGTACAAGACATTTTTGCTGAAACGGCTACAGCCCAAAGTACTACACACCTGATGATACTGTGGTCTCGGCATCCACCAACCGCTTCAGCTCAACCGAGGTCGGAGGAACTTGACCACCCCTTGCTCCGGAGATTATGCCACCGGGGACTGAACAGAAAGGGATCCGGTATTTTTTTTGGGATGCAGAGGGAAAAGAAAATGAGTGTACTTAGCTGAGGTTGTCGGAAAAATCTTGTTCGGCTTTGAACGTCCTGGAATGCATTCCGAGACGTGGCAAGGTCACATGGTTTTAAGTACCTTGCAGCACGGAGGTAAGAAATCCGTAAGATGTTACAAGACGCACCGTGACTCCCAGGCTCTCTCAAGGCGCCCCGGTGACAGCTGACGTCCGAAGAACAATCAAGGTCTCAGAGGCCATTTCCAGGCCACTTCGTCCATATTAGGAGCTTTCCCGTTCACATCGGGGTGCCAACTTGGAAAAAGGATAAAATCAATGTATTGATGATTCACTACAGCTACGGACAGGCGGTAGTGATAATGGGACTGCACTATATTCAAGAATGAGAATGCTAGGACTGTACAAGAATGAGAATGCTAGGACTGTACAGGAGGAGGGAACAATGCATACCACAACAGTAATGAGATACTCGGAGTCCTGAGCATGAACATTATGGATGACAGTGAGAGAGCAGCAACACATACCTGCGTGAGGTGCCGAGATCGAGCCTAGCAGCCAGCGCACTCAAATTAGTGGTTGCGGGACTAGCGAATATGCGACGTACCTGCACCGGCATCGATGGCAGTGCGAAGGTGACGCCTCCGAGGAGCATGTGCATATGCCTTGAATGGAGTCGGCCAACCGGGGCCGAAACAACCAAGACGATACATACAGAAGTCGACTGAGGCTCGAGGATGGTGGTGGGGGAAGGGAAAGAGGGGTGGGGCACAGTGTCACAAATTGCCCGGCTTATATGTCGCTGCCAATAAGTGACATCATTACTCCACCAATACTCCACTGCCTCGTTGACGGAACCCGGTCCGCAACGCAACTTTACTCAAGCTACGACTCGATGCCCATCGATGCATCCTTCGCCGTCTCGACTCATCTACGACCCACGTCTCCGACTTCGAGCCCGAACGGGAAGCTCGGTGCCACCATCGTGCTTGCAAGAATTTTCACACGCACGAACTTCTGTCCTATTCGAGAAAAGATGGCGACAGCAAGTTGCGGCTTCATTGCACTGGAGCATGTCGTTCGCGGCACTTTACTTTGCCCAATTTTTGGTGGGAATGCCGGAATGCATTACATTATTGATTGCATCGACGAGGATATGTACCTTCGCATAAATAGTATCAATTGACTCTTCTGCCCCGTAGCTTGGGTGAGACTGTTGAGACTGGTTCAAAGGGCTCACAAGTATGGCGGGCTCTGTGTGCACCTTGCCATGGTCTGAGAGGCCTTCCGAGTCGCTCCGTCACGTCTTTGAAGCCCTCGGAAGTCGTCTCAAGGTCACAAGCAGACTCAGACCGTTGCAAGCAAAATGGCATTTTTCCGACAGTGTTGCGTCGGGCTAGTCTATACATGGTCAGTATTCAGAAAAATTCCAGAGGTGAAAGCAATAGCCACAGTCTTTTTTTTCCAGTGCGGACCCAGGTTAGTCACGACAACAAAAGCAGACGCGTGCGGAGGCCCGGCCCGAAGATAGGGGCTCACTTACTATCACACTCTTCGTGTTTGCAATCATTTTTGGCAAGCAGTGGCTCAGGCAATGGTTGGATTTCCGACATTCGCATGACATACAAATTGAACGCCGCCGAGTTCAGTGCTGAGCTATTGGCCGAGGATTCAGGAAAGGATGCGAACTTTGAGTCCTTTGGCCCTTGGGTTGGATTTCTTCATTTAAAACTGCCCCCTCTTTTTTGATAACTTATTGGGAAGAGCACACGTTGATTCAATTTGGTTCATTCATACCATAGTCAACCTGAGACCACTGATCCGAGACCCTTTTTCTCTGTTGAACCAAATCTGCCACGTGTACGCCGGCGGCGCGGCCCGGCTGATCCGGAGTTTAAAAATAGTCGTAAAAAATCTGAGTCACGCTTCTCCCTTCGGCCTCCACCACAGCCAGGATGGCACAAGCCAGCACCCCACTCCCCAAACTACAGTTATCGATTGCGGTATTGATACAAGCTGCAGAAGCTCTATCCGCGTACGTGCGATTAGATCTGGATTTTCTAGCAATTTTCCAGTCTCAATTGCGCCTCACTGACTCCACCCAGTACTGTGATCTTTCCGTTCGTACCCCAGTTTGTTCGGGACACGGGGATAACTGGTGGGGACGAGCGGAAGACGGGCTACTGGGCAGGAGTGCTGGTCAGTTCCCCGCATCCTCCCTTTGCTATCTTTAAGTCCAAGTATCGATCGTCAGGAATCTATCTTTTTCATTGCCGAATTCTTGTCGGTATATACATGGGGACGCGCATCGGATCGTTTTGGAAGACGGCCTGTCTTACTTCTAGGTCCGCTCGGTCTGGCATTCGCACTGGTTGGCTTCGGATGGTCAAAAAGCTTTCAATCGCTCGTGGTATTTAGGTGTGCACAGGGAGTATTTAATGGAAATATAGGGAAGTACAATGTTCCAAGAGCATGCGACAGCCCGGCGCTCATACTCGAACTTAGGCGTGGTCAAAACCGTCATGGCTGAGGTAGAAGCTCATGTATACTCGCACGGCGGTTGATTCATACACTTAAAGATTGCCGACTCTTCCAACCTTGCTCAAATCATGGCCCTCATCCCACTCGCATGGAGCTCTGGCTCTACCCTGGGGTAAACTTCCTATGCCTGTTTACGACTCATCTGAATTGTTTCTCAGACCCATTATCGGGGGCCTCTTTTCAAATCCCGAAGAACGTTGGCCAAATTCGTTTGGGAAACTGAGGGTGTTGAGAGAACATCCTTATCTTCTCCCCTGCGCATTTGTCGGCATTCTTTCGCTGTTATTCTTCTTCATCGGATTTGTGTGGCTTGAAGAGGTAGCTCGCCTTCAGATTCACACACTTGACCGTCAAACGCTCACGGCATTTACGCGTCCTAGTCGTCGCCCATGATTCTAGCACAAAGAAAAAGAGAGAGACTGCGGATCTCCGCCTCAACAGATCCTACTTTGACGACTCGCCTGGTAGCAGCGGACGCGCCCTCGTACGGAGCTATCGCAGGCGTGGATGCGGCTAACTCCTGGCAAACTGAATCCGGACAACATGATACACTCGTCGACGAGGAACTTCCGACAATGCGGGAGCTGCTCGTTCCCCGTCTCGTGATTCCCTTGATCAATTACGCTTTCTTTTGCTTTACGCAGACTGCTTTTCAAGGTACGTGTCAATTCCTATCTAGACGCTGCCCACTGACATGTACCTAGTCTTATTCCCGCTCATGTATTCCACGAGCATCGAGAATGGCGGGCTCGGGTTTAGCCCGTATGAGATCGGTGTTACGCGCGGCATTTGGGGGGTGCTGAACACCTTCTGCCAACTCTTCGTTGCCGCCCGCGTCATCCAGCGGTTTGGCGCTAGACGGATCTATATCTTCGCCTTCGCGAACTTCACAGTCTGCATCGGGGCATACCCTATTCTAAGCTTCTTCGCTCAGCGCGCGCAAAAAGTCGATATTGTGGTCTGGACGATTGTCGTCGTTCAGCTGCTCTCCAATCTCGTCATTTCGATGGCATACTGTGGGTACCACTGTACCTCCGCACCCAGCCCTTGATACTCATACTTTTTAGCCTCAGTCCAAACGTACATCGTCAACAGCTCTCCCAGACCTTCAGCCCTCTCGTCGACGAACTCCATCGCGCAAATGGTATCCACCGTTCTGCGGGCGCTAGCGCCCTTCATCGCATCGGCCCTCTTTGCCCTATCATTGCAGCTGAACCTGGCGGGCGGATATATGGTTTATATCCTGCTACTAGGTGTGGTCTTTGCTGGCATTTGTTGCTCCTTCCTGCTGTCGAGCGATCCGAAATCCAACCACCCCGTTCTATAATTAACTACTACTAAGATTGAAATCACCCACTAAAACTTGGCCCACTCTATAGACAGATACTTGTAGTGTTGTACTTAGACCAATCGACGCTGCATAGCGGCAAGGCAGCACTCATTCTTCTGCACAATCAATGTTGTGGCCACTGAAATAGCCGAAGCCACCATTGATCGACGCTTGGCTCATTGTCTCGGTGTTACCATTTCGGGCAGTGGCAAGCACAAATACGAGGGTATATAAAGCTTGAGCCTTTCCGAGTCTCAATAGACTTCGCCCATTCGAATACCTCTCCCTCAACCAACGTCCAGCTTACACCATCCCTAGGCGCTCAGCATGCACGTCCAGGGAATCTTGAAACTCTCGCCCGACAGCTCTCCCACTGGCAGTCCCGTCCCCGCACCTCAGCGGCGACGAGTGTCATTCCACACCGACCACGCCCCCAAGCCGATCTCCCCCTTCCGACTCGCGATGAAGGGAGAGTGGAGCATGTTTAAGGTGCAAAGTCCCGGTAACCGATTCTGGAAGTTGACTCATTCCACGTTGTCCAGCGCCCCCATGCGCCCCAATCCGAAAGTCACGGGCCGTCTATGCATATGCACAAGCCGCGGCTCGGCGTCCTCTTCTTCGGCAGTACGCGCGGCGCCGTGACTTCGTCAGCCAGCCCGGGCTTCCGAGTCAGCAGCCACTGGGAATACTTCACCCAAAAGTGCGTATCACCCACCACTCTTCCCCGGAGACGTCGTGCCTGACTCCCATTGACAGTATCGTGCGCAAGAGGCCCAGCGCGAAGGTCCTCTCGCGGCCTATGCCAATGATGCATATGCGCAAGCCTCCCGCGCCGCCGCCGGTACAGGTCCGGGAGCGGCCGAGCCTCAAGCGCAAGCCGAATGTGAAGTTCGCCGCGAGAGCGGCGCTGGCACCACCTCGGGCGCCGACAGTGGGATCATTCACCCGCCCTCGCCCTCAGGCTCGCGTTCGCAGGACCGAGCTCGTGATTTTGAACTGCCGCGCACAGGAAGAGCGCCGCGCGCTGCGGCGAACCAGATCGAAGGCGCTGCGGCGCGAGTGTCATCCATACCGTGTGCGATTTGTGTAGCATTGACAAGAACAGCGATATAGTAGAGAGCGCAGCGACAGTTTGTGTAACGAGTAATCACCCTGCGCTATAATTGAGTATCTGACTTCGATTCGCAAGTTTCAGGGATCACCTGCCTCAAAACATGAATGAGCCGGGTTTGAGCAACAGCTCGTCCTCATCCTCGTCGTCCAGCACCACCGCCGGCGTGGTTTTGCGAGTCCTGCGCACCGTACGGCGCGTGGGGCGTCCGACCGGAGAAGGTAGCAGCTGCGAGCCGCTCGAGAGCGCGTCAAGTTGGTCGGGCGAGCTCGGGGGCTCGTTCGGACCATTCCACTCTGTGCCCGTCGGCGTCGAGTTTCTTTCGTCGCCGCACACCGAGGTGAGGGGGACGATAGAATTTGGAGCAGCTGAAAACATTAGTCAGAAAACGCCGAAACGGGGTAAAAGGCAGGGAGGGGATACCAAACGCCGCTCCCCCACAATCGCGTGCGTCGGAAGCGGCGGGCTCGTGTGCGTCCGGAGGTTCTGCGGCGCCCTCGACCGACGCTCCTCCTTCCGCAAACGCAGGGAGCCCAAGGCCGAGTCCAAGTGAGATATCGTCGAGCATCGTCTTCGCCGGTGAGCGCAGAGAGGCATCAAGATATTCCTGCGGGGCGCGCTTCCATTCCTCGGAGTCCGGCGCAGATATGAGGCTGTCGCTGAGCCACGGGCTGCGTGCGCGCGCGGGGAGCGTCCTCAGTCCTGGCGGCGGCAGGTCAGCGTCCATGGCGTCTGGGGCGAGTGCGAGCTGTGGTTCCGGGTCCCGGAGCGTCGCGTCGGCGTCGGCGTCGGCGGGTACGGGGCCCCGGGTATATGCGCGCTGTTTTTGGGCTGCGAGGGGCGTCGAGCTACCTTGGGCGTCATCGAAGAAGTGCAAGTGGGTTTCGGGAAGGGGCGGGCAGGCGAAGTCTATGATCGTGGACGGTGGCTCGAGGTGTGGAGGGAAATTGAAGGTGAACGGATCGGGGATCCAATTGCTGGGACGTGGAGGGCTGGGATCAAATGAAATTCGGTTCTGGGGAGGTTGAGTCGCTAATGTGATATTGAGGTTGTAGTCGGTGTTGGAGAGCGTGCGCTTGAGCGATTTCGACATAGAGCGTCGCATAGCGAGAGAAGGACCTGCGATTGAGAGTTTCTGAGGAGAAGACGCGTTAGAGCCGGAGCGACTTTTAGAGGGACTGCTGAGATTGTCTTGCTTGCGTTTACGGCGCGATGCGTTTTCTTTGAGATTGAGTGATGCAGAGTGGCGCGGGGAGAGCTGATCTGGATGAGCGCCAGACGAGGTGAGCTTTGGAATCTTCTCTACGGAAAGTTCAGGATGGCGAGTCATATCAGGGCGAAGAGATTCCAGTGCGGTTCCTGCCGACTTGAGTTTCTTTGACGGTGATGGCCCGGGGTTGGAGGCGTGACGGGCACGTTTGAGCAGTCGTCGGGACAGTTCGGAGTGGGACATGTAGTGGTCTGGATCATCGCCCTGCGTGAGGGGAGAGGATTCAGATACGTGCTTGACCATGGGGGGCTTGGTCCTGTTGCGCTTGTGGGCGTATGTGATTTGCTTTCGCGAGCTTGAGGCCATAACACGTCGAGGATGCTACTATTAGTAGCGGTCGATGTGAATGGAAAGGAAAGAGATAGTAGGGAGCTGACCGCTGACCGGTGGAAGAAAGCACGGTGTGGAGGAGAGTGCAAGGAAGGAGATCGGAAGAGGATAATGATGCCATCAGGAGGAGCTGTGGCGGGCCGAACCACGTCGAGAGATCACCTGATCAGTCCCTCTCGAATGAAGATGTATGGGCCATGGCTTCTAGCGCCGCCAATGGGAGCCGGAGAAGCTTGAAAATAAACAGCTTTCGGGCAGAGTTGGTGAACTTCCTCGTGGCGAAGGAAAAAAATTGTTCCACTTGATTATGCCTTTGAAGGGGTCATCCAAGGGTCATCAAACGAGGTCGAAACCCAGTGATCACGTCCAAGTCTCCTGGATGGGTGACTTCCGATCGTCGACAAAGGCTTTATACAACCGCGTTCGAGGGTGCGATGACTGCGAGTCGTCCTCTGTCGTCTGACTCTCTGTAAGAAACTACAGACGGTGACCTGGGTCATGCAGGCCTCTGGGAGGAACGGAGTTTCCGAAGTTGGAAGCAGTGGACCTGTAAGGCAGGCCTAGGGCAGCTCGAGACGTGAACATGTAATTATAAATCGATGGATGGAGGAAGTACAGACAGAAGCCTGACTTACCAGTGGGAAAAAAACCGCTGTGCTTTCGCGAACACGCCTCAGATTCGAACCTCCGGCTCTGAATCCCTAACGCGATCAGATGCTTCCAGATATCGTCAGGGCGAGTTTCCCTTGAAATCGACGTAAGCGTGGCTGGAGTTTTGGAGAGTGGGTGGTGAGGTGAACATTGACAGGATGAACAGGGTCGAAGGTGTAGGGGTTCTGCTGACTCCCGAGGAGAGAATAAAGTTTGGAGGACACATGATAGTCCTGGAGGCATGCTAGCTGATGCACGTGTGGCTGTACTTGAAGTATTGAGGTTGAAGTGTGCACTGTGTGGTAGACGGTAATATGTGAAGGGGTGATACACATCACGGCTCTCAGGTAGTCGCACAGAAGTGGACGGAGGACACCTAAGGGAGCTTCTACGGAGTCACGTGAGGGCCTAAGAGGGGGGTTTTTCTGTACTAGTAAAACCCCCCTCTCAGGCCCGTCGAAGGCGGCGGAGGGCGAAGGTCTTTCCGCATTCGGAACTGCCATCACTCGCGTGCTCGTCGTCGGCAGATTCCGTGCTTCCCGCTCTGCCCCGCTTTACGCTTTCCGCGTCCCGCTGCGCGCCTTGCGGCGCCCTCACCGCCTCCCGCCACTGGTGACCGCCTGCGACATTCGGCACCACTATTTCTGGCTTCGAGGCCGCCGCCTCCCACCACAAATGGCCACTCTCGGCCGTCGGCACTGCTCGTGTATGGTGCCTACGCGTGCCTTCAGGCTGTATCCTGGGGCATACTCGTTGCTGGTGAATGCCACCTCCTCTCTTTTCTATGCGGCACACTTTTGCCAGCGGCTACCGCTCTCGACCATCGCCTTTACGGCTTTACATGCCGCCCTCTGCTGGCACCTTCTGCCTAAATTCAGTGCACCTCCCACTGCTTTCCGCTTGCCTTTTGCTCTGTATCCTATGTTTCTTGGTCGTTCTTGAGTTGCCTTTTATGTCTATTGCTTTAAACAGCCTTCGATTTCATTTCTTAATGCGTCGGAGGCCGGAATTCAAGTGGGTCATCAATAATATCAAAAATATTGAGCTTGTGGCTAGGACTGTTAGAGGCATCAGAGGCGTCGAAGGCGTTGAAGGCGTCGAAGGCGTTGGAGGTGTTGAAGGCCTCCAATCCAGACTTTCCACTTCGTTGAAATTGATTATAGAGGATCGGGGTGCTATAAAAAGGCCATCGGGACACAGTATGGATCAACAAGTAATCGATGCCGATTCGCAGTTTGCAGGTTAACAGTTTACTGAGCCCGTCGAAGGCCTCCAACCTATCGTGGTGCAGGGAATTCCCTGATGTTGATGCAGGTGAGGGGTTGTCTACGAGTTCATAATATACATATCACGCACACATACCTACTAGTAGTTTATAGCCCAGGGCAAGCAGTGTTCGAGATTTCGGTGATGCTTTGCATTCAAATACCGGGGATCCTTCGGTTCATCTTCCTTATCCGGGCTGAAGGCCCCACTCAATCCAGATTGAACATGCACCTGGCTTGTGTTAGTCACAGAGGCAAGTTCTCACCACACAATTAAAAGCATCCGAAGGGGGTTTAACTGATGGGTGGATACCTCCAAAGACTTGCCTGCTCTTGATTGTACGGGTTGTAAAGCTGCCACTACCTATGCATTTGTATTCGGCCTCTCCAATACTGTATGCTCACAAGCTCACAAACTCCTCCCGCTACTTAAAATACACATGTGGAAGGCGTCGGAGGCCTCCCTTCTGGTCCTGATTAGTGTTCCCCTTTGCCTTATCGGAGCTGGATTGCGAAGCGGAGACTTTGAGTCGACAATGGAGTCACAGCCCAAAGCCTAACAACCAAGATCTTCCACAACTTGTCAAGTACAACACCAATATGTCATGTTTTCCCGCCGACTTTTGGACCCTACCCCGCCAGCTGTGTATCCTCTCGGCCGTGTATACATACTATAAGGGTTCTAGTGCCTCAATAAAGAAATGATGCCAGTTAGATTTCTTGATTGGTCCTGAATTTTGTGTTCTCTCGATGTGCCCTAGTATTCAACTATAGGACTTGGTTGACTTTAGCACTTATTCGTGCACCGGAGAAAAGGTCTAGAAAATGCACAATCTGGCAGTTAGCCAGGGTCCGGGCATGATGCTGCTTTGGTTTGGCCATAGTCTCAACGTTTTCCGTGTAGATCTGAGCATACAATGAATATTTTACATTCAACAAACCGTTATATGCCTTCTGATTGGCCGATCAATTGCCGGCCCGAACATCACACACGCTCCGTTGGAGGCGTTGGAGGCCTTCGACACACCTTCGGCACTCAGATATAAGAGAATTGACCTTCAATTGAGATGGTCGGCGTGGACCAGAGCATGTATGGTTATTTAAATTTTATTGAGTGAGCTGAAATCTGGCTAAACACGTTTGAATGCAATTAAGCAGCCAACTTCTCCTACGTCGAAGGCCTCCTATTATACCCTGTAACTTGTCTCCGGCATGCACATAAAAATTGGAAATGAAACATGGCCCACCCAATTGTCGAAGAAAAACAGAGCCATAGACAGAGCTGAAAGGGATAGCGATGAGCCACCAGAGCGATGATTGTGACCCCAAGACCCGTTCACCATGTGGCGGCGCAAAAGTAAATCCAGAAGGGCCATCAGGTAAGAAGTCAGATATAGAGTCCAATGTTGAGGGGTACAAGAAGTGTCGAAGCATCAAGATGAGCACGCTCAAGGCATCGGAGGCATGAAGGCACGGGAGGCGCGGGAGGCGCAGGAGGTGCAGGAGGCGCGGGAGGCGTGGGAGGCAGGTGCAGGCAGTGTCAAAGGGGAAGCCGGTTGGCACAGGGGCATTGCAGAAGGGAAAAGAGGGCGGCTTCATTCACAACAAGAGTAAAAGGTAAGAATTGGCCTACCGTTGCAGCACGGAAAGTGGAGGTGTGGGAGGCGGCAAGAGTGAAGCATCAAAGAAGAGGGAGAGAACAGAAGTGTATGTCAGCACAAGAGGCGCTCAGGCTGGTCCTGGTGGATGTGGTCGATTGGCGGTGGTCGGAAGTAGCGAGGCGCGCAGTTGCTGTGCACTGCCGCCTCGGAAGGTGGTGAAGCACAGGGCAGCAGCAGGTCCCCAGCAGTAGATGGAGGCGTCTGAAGATGTCCACCAGGACGAGGACAGCGACGCGCACGGCGCGGATTGCGGGCAACGCCCGCGAGAAGCGGCGGTCAGGATCCGCCGGCGACGAGCACACAATTGATGCCAGATGGTGTTCCCACAGACACCCATGCGCGAGACAGCCCCAGAAGCCTATGGCGAAGAGCAGAGGAGGGGTGGCATTGTCGGTGGGCGGCTACAAGGCGGGCGGTAGGCGGCGGGCGGAGGCGCGGTGCGGGAAGCGGGAAGCGGGAAGCGGCGGCGAGAAGCAGTGCTCGGGATCTGCCGGCGACGCGCACGCGGCTGATGGGAGTTCCGAAAGCGGAATGGCCCTCCTGCTCTCCCGCCTCCGACAGGCCTGAGAGGGGGGTTTTACTAGTACTGAGAAACCCCCCTCTCAGGCCCTCACGTGACTCCGTAGAAGCTCCCTTCACACGGCAAAATGTGGGCTTTTGGGCCGCCCAAAAACATATCGAAAAGTAGTAATATTGATAACAGAATAAGGGTAGTGGAAATTGAAACTTAAAGTAATTGTTTAGGGATTCCTGAATGTGAATACAAAAGTAATAGAATTTCTAATCATTTTGGGCAACCCTAAACTACTTGTTTTGAATTCGCTTTTGGCCGCCCCAATACTGTACCGAAAACTATAGCTTTTCGGTGCCGTTTTGGGCTGCAGCAAACTTATTGTTTACGGCCGCCCAAAATGGTTCTCGAGAACAATAGTTTTGGGAACGATTTCGGGCGACCGTAAACAATAAGTTTCGGCTACAATTTCGGCAACTCCAAAACGGAGTCCAAAAGTTATTGTTTCGGGTCGCCCGGAACTCAGCGGCAGCTAAGCGGCCGCTCGGCTGCCGCTCAGCAGCCGCAAGAAGAATTTCAGCTGCCGCTCAGTGGCAGCTTGATTGCAGCCGGAGTTATTTGGGCTGCCGCTGAGCAGCGGCAGCAAGCATTTTAGCTGCTGAAAGAAACAAACACTGGACATCAACTACCCATATTGACTGGAGGCACTTAAGTAGCTCATTAACTCCGAGACTCAAACGATTAGCGCAACTACAATCGACTCACTGTGGATACAACAGGCTCAGCCGAGCAGCCGCCAGTGAGCTACAGCCAAAAGAAAGGACTAATATTGTATTGATTTACATAAAAAGAGCCCCGCAATTGTCAACAGCCAACAAAAAGACCATAACTGGGGCTATGTAAGCTGTGGCTGAGTATTCTTTTGTTAAAATCGGTGGCAGTGCACACCGCTTCTTCAGCGCGACATGTACCTGCGAACTGCGAGCACGATGCGGGAACCCGGGCCTACAGCGCGACCCCACCGTCCCACGTCTTTCTCCCACCATCGCTCGCTGTGTCCGCCCGCGACGCCAACGCTGAGGACGATCCGGAGGCGCAGTGTGGGAACGCGACCTCCCACACTCCCTGTTCCGCACGCCCATGTCGACGGGCAGCCCACCCGGTGGGCTGCGTCCCTGCGCTCTCCGTCCCCCGTGCGTGGGACGCAAAGCCGCAGCTCGGGGACGTCGAGCTCACTTCGGACGCGTCCTGCGCAGGCGACGACGAGGACCAAGACGTCCCACGCACACGCACGCAGAATCGCCCGCGACTCCGCGGGTCGGTACGCGAGCGCGGCTCCCAGCTGCCGCCACGTCCCCGCCGCCGCCGCCCCTCGTGCCGCGCGACTTCACGACGACGAGCCGCCCGGGTCACGGTGCGCTACTACAGATTATCCTACGCGCTAACTAACCCCACCCCGCACGCTAGCCTTCACACCTCCCGGCCCCCGTCTCGCAACGCCGCCGCCCGCGAACTCGGCCTCGCCGCCTCGCGCAGCGAGCTCGGCTTTGCGCTCGAAGCCCCGAAGCCGTCCGCGTCGAGCCCCGTCGCCCGCAGCGCGCGCGTACCCTCGAACCGAACACGATAGCGCCGTGCCGCACTCTCTCAAGTCCCACTGGCGCGCAAAGGACGGGCCCGCGCGCAACCGCCGCCCAGGGCGCAAGTCCCGCGGCCGCAGCGTGCGCGCCGTCTGTCCCAGCGCATCCCACCGCCAATACGCCGGCTCGTCGCCCCGCCGCCGTGCGGCGTCGAGTCTACGCGCGCTGTCCACTGCAGCTCGCTCGCTCGGCGCGCGCGCCGTTCGAGACGGGACCTCGGGCATCCCTCACCACCACCTACGCTACGCGACACTACACTACACACGCGCCGCCGCCGGCCTCTACTCTGACGTCGCTCCGCGCTCCCCACCCTCGACCCGTTCATCCGCGCATTCCCGCCCTCTCCGTCGCCCGCACATCGCCCCGCCTGCAGGGATTCCCTCGCGCTCGGGCCGACCCGACTGTGTTCGCGTCCACAGCCGTCCGCGCCAAGTCGGGCCGCTCGTCCCTCCCTCCCCGCCGCCCTCGCCGCCGCGCACGCAGCGTCGCCCGCGAATTCGCGGCCCGACGTGCGAGCGCGGCTCGGACCGCGGACCGTGGCATCGCGGATGCCACGTCACCACCACCGCTGAGCGCTGAGCAGCCACCCCGAGCGCGTCGACCGCCCCCCGCCGCCGAGCCCTGCGTCACGGTGAGCCCGCATGGCCGCTTCGATAAAGCAAAGACTTCCCAGATTCAAAGGTGCCCGCGCCCCCTCCCTCCTCGCTGCGTCGCGCCAGACCCGACGTCCCCGCCCCAAAACCTGCGCCGCCGTCAAGGCCAAGTTTGCGCGGGGTGCAGCGATCCCGAGCCCACGCCGCTCGTCACTCGGTGCACGACAGGCGGCATGCTGTCGCGCATCTCCCGCCGCGCATCTCCCGCCGTCAACGAGCGCGCTCGCCGCGCAGCTGTCAAGTCCGCCCGCGCGTCGGCTCTGCAGCGATGCGCCCCACCCCGCCCCGCCCCGCGCGAATCGCTCCTCGCCCAACGCGGGGCTCGACGCCGGCGTCGGCGTTTCGGGGCGTCCCGCGTCCCCCACCATCAACGAGCGCGAAGTCCGCTCGCTGCGCTCCCCGCGCGATGCGGCGGCGGGCGTGTCCAAGTCGCAGCGAGCGGGCGCAGTCCTCGTACTCGCGCACGGCGGTGTCGAGCGCGCAGTCCTCGCTGAGCGCGTTCCTCGGACCCCCCAGACTCGCATGGACGTCGAACCGTGGATCTGCGAGCGGCACCCGCGCTCGCGTGCGTCCCCGCTGCAGATCGCGGCCCGTAATCACGGCCTGCGATCTGCCCTGCAGCGAGCAGGGCATCCCTCGCCCTCGGACTCGGGCGCGCGTCGAGGCCCGGATCTGCGTGCGGTGCGGCATCCGCGCGCTCGAGCGCGGCCCTCGTGCCTCCCCACTACAAATGCGCCAGGCGTCGCGCCTCGCGACCTCTCCCGAGACGCCCCGCCCGCCGCGATTCCCTCGCGCTCGGGCCGGCCCGTTGCGTCTCGCATCCGCCCGCCGCTCGTTTCGGCGCTTAGGACGGCATTCGCGCGCGGCGCATCCGTGCGCCGCGAATCGCGTGGTCCTGCTGCGAGCGCGGGCATCTCCGCTCGGGAGGGGCAGCCGTGTATTCCCCGCCCGCCGCGCTGAGTCTGCGCGCGCCGTCGTCCTGCAGCGCGAGGTGGTAAGTACGCGTGTGCGGGGGACACTGATTGACGCACCTTGGGCCTCGCAAGTGCCGTTCGCAGTCCGCGTGCAACGAACGGACGCGATTCGGGGCACTCGCGGCGCTCTGCTCTGCTCGGGACTCGCGCCGAATCGCTGCTCGGGGCGGCGCGAGGACTCGCACGGGACGGTTCGGGTCGAGCAGCGCAGCGCAGGTCCTGAGGCGAGGCGCTGGCGAGCGCGCGGCCCTCCCCGAGCACGCAGACTCGAGCGGCACGTCGGACCAGGGGAGCTTCGACTTGATGCGCGCGCGGTGCACGTAGGGCCCCAGCGGAGATTCGCAGGACCCTCGCGCCGCGTCCGCTAAGACGCGCGACGGACGTCCCCGAGCCCGCGCGGCGCGTGGAATGGGGAGCGCTGCGAGTTGGTAAGCAGGGCTGTAACGCTAGAATTGAATAACTCACCTTGTTAGGATGCGCGCATGGCTCGCAAGTCAAATCGGACCGTGCACGGTGTCCGCAGTCCTCGCGTTACAAAGACGCCATTCGCGACGGCACTCGGGCGAAACGCGGCAGCGGGCACGGCATTCCTGTTCGGGACCTGCCGCGCTGTACGCTCGCGATCCCGGCGGACGCAGCCCAACCGCGGAGTCCTGAGGCGGCGAGGATGAGATCGCTCGCCCGCTCCCTCGGACCTCTCGCCGGGATCTCGTCTCGAACGCGATCTCGGGGGACGCACACCCGCTCGCAAGGTCCCCAGGGCCGACTTCTGAGGCAGCGCGAGTCGGACAGGATGTCCGCCGATTCGCGGGGCGGGACCGAGCCCGCGCACGCTGCGGATTGCGAGGCGCCGGCGAGCGCGCGGCCTCCCCGAACGCGCAGACTCGGCGTCGAACGCT